>CAUYQG010177168.1:0-20607 GCA_963574415.1 Tarsius wallacei
CGCCTGTAGTTCCAGCTACTTGGAAGGCTGAGGCGGAAGGATCGCCTGAGCCCAGCAGGTCGAGGCTGCGGTGGCCGGGAGTGGCCACTGCACTCCAGTCTGGGCGACAGAGTGAGACTCCAACTCAAAAAAAAAAAAAAAAAAATAAGTTAGCTGGGCCTGGTGGTGTGGGACTATAGTCCTAGCTACTCAAGAAGCTAAGGTTGGAAGGATCACCTGAGCCAAGGAGGTCGAGGCTGTGGTGAGCCATGATCATGCCATTGCACTCCAGCCTGGGCAAGAGTGAGACCCCCACTTAAAATAAATAAATAAATAAAATTAAAATTAAAAAGTGAATAAAACACACAGGACATGCCTTTTAATAAAGAATAAAAACAAAAAGCTGTATTTTTTTTTTGAGTTGGAGTCTCACTATCGCCCAGACTGGAGTGCAGTGGCCACTCCCGGCCACCGCAGCCTCGATCTGCTGGGCTCCGGCGATTCTTCTGCCTCAGCCTTCCGAGTAGCCGGAATTACAGGCGCGCGCTACCACGCCCGGCTGATTTTTAAAAATTTATTGTAGAGATGAGGTCTCGCCAAGTTGCCCAGGTGGGTCTCGAACCCGCAGCCTCAGGCAATCCACTCACCTCAGCCTCCCAAAGGCGTGGGATTACAGGCTGAGCCACCGAGCCCGGCTAAAAAGCTGTATTTTTAACTGGAACACGAGAAGCCATCGGAGTCAGCATTTGGGATTATAGTCTCTTCTCAGTCCACTCAAACTCCTGACCTGCTGGGCCAATTTCTTACATTTGAATATTTACTAACCTGGACTCCTAGGTCACATTAACTTCACTGGAGTTGGACGAGGAATAATATGGAAGGTTGTTTTCTAGACATACCTTAGAAATATCCTTTGTTCTATGTAAAGGCTACACTATCTCATCTTCTAGGCTGAGGAATGAGACCCCGTGTGACCTTCTGGCCTCAGTCACTGATCTGAGTGGTACTTACATAGATTATGAAAATATAAAAATTCAATAACCTGCCGATACCAGCCATACACACTCGTCAACCCAGACCCACATTAACACTTGTTCTGAATTAATGGCATCAGTGCCATATTGGAGTTAACCTTGAGAGGTATATTTCCATGAATCTAAGCTTAGAGTTCCTGAGTGACATGTGGTCCAGCAGGCCTTTCACATGTTGCCAGGTAACATGTCTGGTTTGGGAGACTTCTCTTCCATACAACAGGAATATATCTGATGGTGGCTTTATCCATGCTGATCCAATTCCCTGGGCCAGCATGATGATGGACTATATTTAATTCTTCCCCACCTACTGGCCATGATGCTAGTGTATTATCACCGAGCAACCAAACCTCCTCACTGCCTGGCTTGACTGGCTGTTTCAGGTAGACATGGTGCTTTTGTGACCCCTGCGAGGGACGTGAACCAGACCAAGGAGAGTGTGCAGGGCAGGAGACTGTAGGTCACCCCTTCTCCATGGCCCACCAACAAAGGGAGGTGGAATAGATCCTGGGGAAGACCCGTGGAAAGGGGGCAGAAACAGGTGGGGAGGAAGTGGAGGGTCTGAATAGAGGAAGACAAAAATATTGGGAAAAGAGAAACGGAAGGAAGATTTGCTGGGAGTAGCTCTGCAGAGTAAGTGCAGTCAGACTGTACTGCTCCTTCTGTGAGTCTCGCTTCTGCACCAACCCCTTGCTGCCTGCCCCCCTGCTTCTCTCCCCATCCCTCCCTCCCCGCCTTTCTTCTTTCCTTCCTCCCTGCCTCTGTCAATTCCTCTCTTTCTCCTTCCCTCCCTGCCTCCCTCAATCTCTCCCTTCTCCTTCCTTCCTTCCTTCTTCCCTTCTTCCCTTTTCCCTCCATCAACCTCTCCCTTCCTCTCTCCTTCCCTTCCTTCCTCCCTCTCACCTTCTCTCCTTCTGTCTCTCTCTCTCTCTCTCTCTCAATTCCTCCATTCTCAGAATAACCTCTTTCTTTAAAGATGTGTTAGGCCAGCGCGGTGGATCACACCTATCATCCCAGCACTTTGGGAGGCCGAGGTGAGAGGACTGCCTGAGCTCACGGGTTTGAGACCAGCCTGGGCAACTGGGCGAGACCTCATCTCTACAATAAATAAAAAAATAAAAAATTAGCTGGGCATGGTGGCTCATGCCTACAGTTCTAGCTACTTGGAAGGCTGAGGCAGAAGGGTCACCTGAGCCCAGCGGGGCGAGGCTGCAGTGGCCGTGAGTGTGCCACTGTCCTCCAGCCTGGGTGACAGAGTGAGACTCCAACTTAAAAAAAAAAAAGGATGTGTTTTCCCCAGCAATTTCCTTCTTGACCTTGAAATTGCCTCCCCTTAGTAACTCAAATCCTTATGCAATATATCTACAAAAAACAGCAAACTGGTAGAATCTCTTTGGAAAACAGGAAATGTTTACTAAAGCTAAACATAAACTTACGCTATGGCCCAGCAATTCCATTCCTAGGTATAGAGTCAAGACAAATGAATACAAATGTCCACCAAGCTTTGTATACAAAATAACCATACACTTTTCATTCAAAATAAGCCCCCAAATTAGAGACATTCCAAATGCCTGTCAATAGGAAAACAGATAATAAATTAGGATCTGGAATACTACATAGAAATGGAGTGCTAGCCAGGCTTGTTGGCTCAGCCTGTAATCCCGCGCCTTGGGAGGCTGAGGTGAGTGGATTGCCTGAGCCTGCGGGTTCGAGACCCGCCTGGGCAACTTGGTGAGACCTCATCTCTGCAATAAATCAAAAATTAGCCGGGCATGGTAGCACATGACTGTAGTTCCAGCTACTTGGAAGGCTGAAACGGAAGGATCGCCGGAGCCCAGCAGGTCGAGGCTGCAGTGGCCGGGAGCGGCCACCGCACTCCAGTCTGGGCTACAGAGTGAGACTCCAACTCAAAAAAAAAAAAAAAGAAAAAAAAGAAATGGAGTGCTACATAGAAATAAGAACAATCAATACACACAACAACATGGATGAATCTCACAGGCAATGTGCTGAGCAAAAAAAAAAGTAAGAGATAAAAGGTATATGCCATACGATGCCCTTTATGTGAAGCTCAAGAATGAACTAAACTAATCTTCTGTGACAGTGATGGGAATAACAGTTATATTATTGACTGGTGGGGGAACGTGAGAAATTCTGGGGGTGCTGTAAAGAGTTCACATCTGATCTGAGTGGTGCTTATGTGGCTATATGAAAATGTAAAATATCAACAAGCCATACATGTGAGATTAGTGATCTTGGTTGTTGTTTTAGAGACAAGGTCTTACCCTGTTTGGAGGCTGGAGCGCAGCGGCATAATAATAGCTAGCTGCAGCCTCAACCTCCCCGGCTTAAGTGATCCAGTCTCAGTTTCCTGAGTAGCTGGGACTACAGGCATGACCGCCAAACCCGACTAAAAATTTTTTTCTCTATATTGCCCAGGCTGATGTAGAACTCCTGGCCTCAAGCAATCTTTCTATCTTGACCCCTCAAAGTGCTGGGATTTCAGGCATGAGCCACCACGCCAAGCAAGATTAGTGATAATTTATGGATTTCACTATATATTTTAACTCAATCCCCTCCCAAAGGGAAGCACTCCACATAATAGACACTGGCAGTCTTTCTCATCTCAACCACACACAAACCCACCTTAAAAACTTACTTTTGTATGTTTCCATTCAGCTTAGCACAGCACTGGGCCATAATAAACACTTATTGAGTGTTTGAAAAGTAAACTCATTTTTAATATGTGTTTGTTGATATAACAAATCAGAATTTCCTTTCTTGTGTTTATACCCTGATTTAAAATGGGCTGTAGAATTTTTTCAACTAATCATTTTCTTAGTATCTTCTTAGAATTTTAGATGATCTCTTTTTATGCATCCTAGTCAACGATATCAGACAAATAACAAAGTGTAAAGCTATTAAGCAAAGTCTTTATTGTCAATCGTATGTTGGAATTTGAATTTTGCCAGCTTTATAGTCTAAATTACTCTCACCACTAGGTGGCAACAACCTCGCTGAGATCAAGTAATAAAGACCAATACAGAAAGGCAAATAAAACAATCTAGTCTTTACATTACATTGAGTAAGGAAAAAAGCCACTCATAAATCTATACTTCTACTATAATATAGGCAGGCGATAATATCTTATAATGCGCAGGGCCTGGGATGTAATCAGCATTGTGTTTTCAGTGATTGCTGTTGACCAAAATTTATCTTATGAAATGAATATGATTGAAACATTAATTCTGATACCCTTTCTTATCTCTTTAAATGTGCTAAGGGATTGCCTTTTTAGCTCACCTTAAATAATGTCAAATCTAGTACTCTATTCAATATAGATCTTCCTCCCCACCTCTTTATTTTGCCTAGTAAGTCAACTTAAGTCTTTTTTTTATTTATTTATGTATTTTGAGTTGAAGTCTCACTCTTGTTGCCCAAACTGGAGTGCAGCAGTACGCTCACGGCCACCGCAGCCTCGACCTAGGGCTTAAGCAGTCCTTCCTCCTCAGCCCTCCAAATAGCTGGAACTACAGACGCACACCACCACCCCCAGCTAGTTTTTGTGATTCATTGTAGAGACGAAGTCTCACCAAGTTCCCCAGGCTGGTCTCGAACCCCCAGGCTCAGGCAATCCTCTCTCATCGGCCTCCCAAAGTGCTGGGCTTACAGGCTAAACCACCGCGCCTAGCCAACTCAAGTCTTTATGGCTCAATTTGCTATTATTGTTTCTTTCTTTCCTCCCTTCCATTTTCGTGACTCTCTAGTCTTCCATGACACTTTTGATATCTCCTGCTCATCTTTCAGGCTCTTTTCACTTTAACTACAATGAACGATTTCTTATTAGTCAGAAGAACAAGAAGAGGATGAGAAAAAGGAAGAAGGAGGAGGAGGAGAAGGAAGAAGGGGAAGAGAAAGAGGAAATAGCAGCAGCAAGGAACCTTGCTAATTGATACAACTCTTTTGACTGTGTCTCGTTTCTTCCTGAAAGCTTGTGAGGAAAGTACTATACAGATTGGATTGGCCAATAGGATCAGTTCATTTTGTCCTAGTCACTAGGCTAAGATGAGGTCCTTGAAGCTGGGTGTCAGTGCACTGGAATAACTTGTGTTTCTTTATGTGGTGTAGCAGGGCTTCACGCATGGCTTTCTGCTCCAGAGCTGCCATATAAAAGGTTTGCCCTTTGTATGTTTAAAGAGAAGACATTACCTTGCCACAGCTAAGCAGTGGATTGCGTTCTCCCTTGGTGTCCTCCCGCTGTGCTCCGAGAAAGATGCGAAGGAGGACCTCAGTAAGAAGTCAGCACCAGGTGTTGCATAGAAAAACGATGGGTGTGAATATCCCACTCTTGAAACCGAAGGGAGGGGGACTTGGGGAAGATACGTATTTTTTACGAACTTTTCTTTTTCTTTTTTCCTAGCTGTGGCGGTGACATTTTCCTGATTTTGTTGTTGATGTCTTTGTAATTCGGAGAATGTATTCGCATCTGCCAGTGGATGAAATTTGAGAATTTGTTCTCCTGTGTTTGGCTGTGAAATTGCCAAAGGATGGACAGGTTTGCTGCTTGTAGTTTGTTCCCTGAGAGGTGGTAGCTTGTGCAAGGTGCTTTGTGAGTCTGTGTTCCCAGCCTTATGCCAACTCTTGGAGGTCATTTTTGGTTTGGTGAAGCCATCCACCATCACAGTATCTCCAACTTTTGCCCCAAAGACCCTTGTTCCACAGAGCTGGCCTTTCTGAAGACTGTGACCCTGAGCTCTGAGGACCCATTGTTTTATTTTAATATAAATTCTCATCGGGACTGAAATTTTCAGAAAAGAAACGGTGGACCACATTTTACTCAGCAGATATAATACGCAGTCTTTATGCTTGTGTTTGAACGCGATGGTCAGGGGAGTCTGTCCTGCTGCGTTTTTGCATTCCAGACACAGCACGCTGCAATGGACAAAGGCCTTCAGAATCAACAGTTGGCCCGCTTCTGCAGCCGCATGAATGGGGCATTTAGAGACATCCGCATGAAGGACTTCATGGCACCAAGCTCGGTAGGGGTGAACACCGACTGCCTCATGGGGCCCCACACCCTGCTTCAGGGCCCATTCGGTAAGTTCAATGTTTCCGTAAAAGGCAGCGATGTACAGGGCCACCCTTTTCTGATACCTGAATTAGTGAAACAAGGAGGGAGGGGGTGTCTAGTCAGTCAGCAAATAGACAAAAGTAGTTACACTGAACATCCATGAAGCAGTCTAGTTAAAATGTGTGTGTGTGTGTGTGTGTGTGTGTGTGTGTGTGTGTTTTGGTGAAGCATGGTGGCTCACGCCTGTAATCCCAGCACTTTGGGAGACCAAGGTGAGAGGATTGCCTGAGACCAGGAGTTCGAGACCAGCTCAGGCAACATGGCAAGCCTTTGTTTCTATAATAAATTTTTAAAAAATTAGCCAGGCATGGTGGCACATGCCTGTAGTCCCAGCTACTTGGGAGCCGGAGGCAGAAGGATAACCTGAGCCCAGCAAGTCAAGGCTGTGGTGGCCGTCAGCGTGCACTCCAACCTGGGCGACAGAGTGAGACTCTGAATTTAAAAAAAGTGTTTTTCTTCCTAACTTTTACCTTAAAATGTTTTCAGAGGCCATTGCCTTGCTAAGCTATGGCCAGGCCATGTTTCCTGGCTTTGGCCCCCTCCGCTACCTTGGGGAGGTGAATCTCCTTTTTCTCTCTCTCAATTTTACTTTCTAAATAGACTATATTTACTAACCTAAAAAAAATGTTTTCAGAAAATGCATATAGTGATATACAGGGTTAAACTGCACAGATCCTGCTTAAACATTTTCCTACTATGCACAGATAAGTCATTCAAACTGGTTTCCTCGGGATGGTTGTCTTTCTTTTAAAAATCAACTGCACAAGGGTGCCTGAACAAGACATACTTGTGTACCTAACCCTTAAATGTACCCCTCAATATCACAATTAAAAAAAAAAAATCAAATGCTCAGGAAAATGTCAAGCATGGAGGGATAGAAGAAGCATTCCAGTCTGACCACGTAGCTGAGCTCTTAGATTTTATTTAAAGATAAAGTCAAGTGTAGATGCTCAATCATATGAGCGCTAGAATTCAATTGTCAGGATTCAGTACCCAGTTCTGCCCTTGCTAGCTGTGTGACAATGAGCAGGTTCTTAATCTCAGTTTCCTCCTCTGTAAAACAAGATTTTAAAAAAGGATCCACCTCAGCCATGCGTGGTGGCTCATGCTTGTAATCCCAGCACTTTGGGAGGTGGAGGTGGGAGGATTGCCTGAGCTCAGGGGTTCGAGACCAGCCTGAACAACATGGTGAAACCTCGTCTCCACAAAAAATAAAAAAATTAGCTGGGCGTGGTGGTATGTGCTTGTGGTTCCAGCTACTTGAAAAGCTGCGGTAGAAGGATCACCTGAGTCCCACAGGTCGAGGCTGCGGTGGCTGTGAGCGTGCCACTGCACTCCAGCCTGGGCAACAGAGCGAGACTCCAACTCAAAAAAAAAGCATCCACCTTATCAAATTGTTATAAGTGTAAAATGCAACACAGCTATCTCTTTGGATTCAGAACATTAAAAAGGAGAATTATTATTATCTCATAATAGAAATTGATGTAAAATATTTGAATATTTTATAAAATTGTGAAAGCTGCTATTCCTATTTGTCACTTCATAGAGTCCTTCAATCTCCTGCTGTGACGGCTGCTGCAAAAACATGATTAAATCACCCACAAGGGGGCACTATTCTAAAATGCCATTGAATTAAAACTTAAGTGTTAATACAATTTATATATCTGGGAAGCTGCTGGTTGCACTAATACATTAATTTTTATCTATCTATCTATCTATCTATCTATCTATCTATCTATCTATCTATCTATCTTTGAGTCAGTGTCTCACTCTGTCACCTGAGCTGGAGTGCAATGGTGGTATGATCAGGGCTCACTGCAGCCTTAGCCTCCTGGGCTCCAGTGATCCTCCTGCCTCAGCCTCCCAAGTAGCTAGGACTACATGAAAATACCCACTTGTTTCTCTGAGCTTATCTTCCTTCATTGCCCTAGCTATGCTTGCTACACCACATGAATGGCTAAAGTGTGAATGCTTATATTAAATGTAGTTTGAAAAATTGTACTCACACTTAAGAAGAGGTGGCCAATGTTTTAAGCCATCCATTAGCAAGAGTGGTTTCTATTTTTAAGAATAACTGAATGTGAAAGTGGCAAGGTACAGATGTTCTTCAACTTATGATGGGGTTGCGTCCATCCTAAACCTATCCTAAATTGAAAACGTAAATCGGACCAGGCAGGGTGACTCATGTGTATTCCCAGTGCTTTGGGAGACTGACGCAGGAGGATGGCTTGAGGCCAGGAGTTTGAGATCAACTTGGGCAACCATAGCAAGACCCTGCATCTTTACAATTTTTTTTTAGAAATTAGCTGGGCTTGATGGAGCACGCCTGTTGTCCCAGCTATCCGAGAGGCTAAGGTGGGAGGGTTGCTTGAGTCTAGAAGTTCAAGGCTGCAGTGAGCTATGATGTACCACTGTACTCCAGCTTGGATGACAGACTGAGACCCTGACTCAAAAAAATTTTAAAACAGAAAGAAAAATATCATGAGTAGAATATGCATTTATTTAATTAGCTATTTTTAGACACAGGTTCTCACTCCATTGTTCAGGCTGGCGTACAGTGGCACAATTATAGCTCACTTCAGACTCAACCTCCTGGGCTCAAGCAATCCTCCTGCCTCAGACTTCCAAGTATAGCTAGGACTAAGGACACACGCTCCATGCCTACCTAATTTTTAAAATTTTATTTTGTAGAGCCATGGTCTTGCTATGTTGCAAAGGGCTGGTCTCAAACTCTGGTGTCAAGTAATCCTCCTGCCTTGGCCTCCCAAAGTGGGTAGATTACAGGCATGACCCACCACACCCAGCCCCAAAATGCATTTAATACACCTGCTGAACATCATAGCTTAGCTTAGCCTTCCTCGAATGTGCTTAGAACTCTTTCAGTTGGGAAAAATCATCTAACACAAAGCCTATATTATAATAAAGTGTTAAAAAATCTCATTAGTTTATTGACTACTATATGGAAAGTGAAAACTGAAGTGGACCTTGGAAGTATGGTTTCTGCAGAAAGCTTATCACTTTGAGCCATTGTAAAGTTGAAAAATCTAAATCAAATCCCATCGTAAATTGGGGACCGTCTATACTTAGCCTGTAAAAGTGTTGCCAAAAGTCTCACATACAAACCAAGCTGAAGTCACCCATTTGATTACAGTTGACCTTTGAATTGCACTAGTTCACTTCTACTGGATTTTTTTCCACCTCTGCCACTCTGAGACAGCATGACCAACTCTTCTTCCTCCTCCTCCTCCTCAGTCTACTCAACATGAAGACTACAGGGTGAAGGATTTCATGATGATCTACTACGGCTTAATGAATAGTAAATATATTTTATCTTTCTTATGCTTTTCTTTTTTCCTTTTTTTTTTTTTTTTGAGCGGCAGTCTCACTCTGTGGCCCAGACTGGAGTGCAGTGGCGTGCTCATGGCCACCATAGCCTCGACCTGCTAGACTTAGGTGATCCTTCTGCCTCAGCCTTCCAAGTAGCTGGAACTCCAGGCATGCACTACCATGCTTGGCTGATTTTTTGATTTACTGTAGAGAACAGGTCTTGCCAAGTTGCCCAGGATGGTCTTGAACCTGTGGGCTCAGGCAATCCTCTTACCTCAGCCTCCGAAAGTGCTGGGATTATAAGTGTGAGCCACCGTGCCCGGACCTTATGATTTTCTTAATAACATTTTCTTTTCTCTAGCTTACTTTACTATAAGAATGTAGTATATAGTACATATAACAGGCTGGGTGTGGTGGCTCAAGCCTGCAATCCCAATGCTTTGGGAGGCTGAGGCAGTAGGATTGTTTGAGTTCAAGACCAGCCTGGGCAACATAGTGAGACCCTCTCTACAAAAAAAATCTAAAAATTAGCCAGGTGTAGTAACACATGCCTGTGGTCCTAGATATTCTGGAGGCTGAAGCGGGAGGATCACTTGAGCTTTGGAGGTCAGGGCTGCAGTGGGCCATGATTGCACCACTGTACTCCAGCCTGGGAGTCAGAGCGACACCTTGTCTCAAAAAAAAAAATAGAATATGCAAAATATGTGTTAATTGACCATGTTATCAGTAAGACTTCCGGCCAACAGTAGGCTGTTAGTGGTTAAGTTTTTGGGGAATCAAAAGTTATATGTCAATTTTCAGCTGTATGGGGAATGGGCACCCCTAAACCCTTCATTGTTCAAGGATCATCTGTAGTTAGTATTTTTTGACGAAAATCTGCTTGATTTACAACCCACCCCCAAAGACTGCTAACCCTGGTGGCATCCCTGCTGCTTTTTTCCAGCAGATATCTGAACAATAATGCCTGCTTGAGACATGCCAAGTGGAAAAGGCATGGGTGGCACCCCAGCTGTAGAGTGAATTGCAAGCTCAAGGTCTAATGGCAGTTTTGTAAAAAATCACAGCACTTGCTAAGTTAATTTAACATTAATCTCTCATACTTGACTGGGTGCAGTGGCTCATGCCTGTCCTCACAGCACTTTGGGAGGCTGAGGAGGGAGGATGGCTTGAGCCCCAAATTTCAAAACCAGCCTGGGCAACATAGAGAGACCTCATCTCTACAAAAGAATTAAAAAAGTAGCCGGGCATGGTGGTGTGTGCCTATAGTACCAGCTACTTAGGAGGCTGATGCAGAAGGATCGCCTGAGCCCAGGAGGTAGAGGCTGAGGTGAGCCATGATGGTGCCACTGCACTCCAACCTGGGCAAGAGAGTGAGACCCCGACTCAAAAAATAAAAATAAAAAACTTCTCGTACTTGAGTACTGGTCCTTCTTTTGATAAATAGCGTTGGACTTTAAGTTTTTGTCCAAGGAGACAACCCATCAGGAATTCCTTCCATCCATCCCAGACGTCCAAACGAAGTATCATGCCTGTGGACCAAGGGAGGCAGGTCAGCAGTGTGGTTTGGCAATCCATAAAACTTCTAATCATCGCTTTCCCCACACAGAGGCATGAGCTAGATGCAAAATGGAAGGGAACCTTGGAACAAGGAGATAGGGTTGCTAACTTTAGCTTAGGCCTTTTTTTGGCTTGGAGGAGCTCTTTCACTTCTGCAAGTTACCATTTTCTTATCTGCTCAATGATTGCATGGAGTGCTGAAATATTTCTTGCAGCTGTGTTAAAACTGTCCTGTGGACATTGCTTCAATGCTGCTATATACACTCCCATGTAAGCTAAAGCTGTTATATTGGAAGAGGGAGCTATGGGCACTGTGGCAGGACAAATGGCCTTCTTGGGCCTTTAGCTTACGAATGGGCCGTGAGGGAGTTGAGTGATACTCACCAGTGAATTTGCTTGATCAATCCTTCATGAAACAGGAGCCATTCTCTGTTGTGAACATAAAAGCAATTCACTGCTGCCAGTGAATTTATCACTTGCTCCTCAAAAGTCTACTCATTCTTTACTGGGCACCGTGGCTCACACCTGTAATGCCAGAACTTTGGGAAGCAGAGGCGAGAGGATTGCCTGAGCCCGGGGTTCAAGACCAGCCTGGGCAACTTGGAGAGACCTCGTCTTTGCAATAAATCAAAAAATTAACTGGGCATGGTGGCATGCACCTGTAGTCCCAGCTATTTGGATTGCCTGAGCCCAGCAGGTCAAGCCTGCGGTGAGCTGTGATCATGGCACTGCACTCTAGCCTGGGTGACAGAACCCCCCCCCCGCACCCCTGCGCAAAATTTACTCTTTCTTGATACCCTGTTCCTTTTGCCCTTCAGGCTGGTGTTTTCCAAGCATCTTTCCTCAGCCTTCTGCTCTTCTCATTCTACACATTCCCTTGGGATTCACCCAGCTCCTCCTGTGTGGGTCACCCTGATCTCTCTCCTTTCTCTTCACCTTGACCTTTTTTTTTTTTTTTTTGAGTCAGAACCTCACTCTGTCACATTCACCATTCATGACCACTGCAGCCTCGGCCTGCTGGGCTCAGGCAATCCTTTCACCTCAGCCTTCCAAGTAGCTGGAACCACAGGTGTGAACCACCACACCCAGCTAATTTTTTATTTATTGTAGAGACGAGGTCTCACCAAGTTGCCCAGGCTGGTCTTGAATTCCTGGACTCAGGCAATCCTCTCACCTTAGCCTCCCCAAGTGCTGGGATTATAGGCATGAGCCACAGTGCCCGGTTCTACCTTGACCTTTCACCTGTCCTTCAGACACACAAAGTAGTCCACTCCCATCTTGGGACCTGATGACTTGAAAGGGCCTTCATCTAGATTTTCACAGGGCTGTGTCCTTTTTTTATTTATTTATTTTTTTATTCGTAGTCTCACTCTGTTGCCCAGGCTGGAGAGCAGTGGCACGCTCCCGGCCACCACAGCCTCGACCTGCTAGGTTCAGGCGATCCTTTCGTCTCAGCCTTCCAAGGAGCTGGAACTTTCAGGCACGCGCCAACCCGCCTGGCTAATTTTTTTTTTTTTTTTTATTGTGGAGATGAGGTCTCACCAAGTTGCCTGTAATCCCAGAATTTTGGGAGGCAGAGGCGAGAGGATTGCCTGAGCCCGGGGATTCGAGAACAGTCTGGGCAACTTGGCAAGACCTCGTCTGGTCTCGAACCCCTGTGCTCAGTCAATCCTCTTGCCTCAACCTCCCAAAGTGCTGGGATTACAGGCTTGAACCACCACCCCCGGCTGTTGTGTCCTTTTTATTCAACTTTCTAGTCAAACATTGTGTCCTCACAGAGGACACCCTTTGGCCACCACAGCTAAAGCAATCTCTGCCACCACTGCCTCCTGCCCTCTGTCACTTTTTAACCCATGACCTTATTCTAACTGCTTCATAACCCTCATCATCGGTTCTTGTTTGAAGATTTTTTTTTCATGGCCCATTAAAAAGAAAGTTTCTTCTGTACTTGCCATACAGCTTGGCACTTGGCAAGTGCTCACTAAATACTTGTTGGCTGATTAACTGGCGGTCTCAGTGGTGATGACGGTTCCACTGACCACCCCAGTGCCACCCACTCCTAAGTCCAAGTCTCCAGCCCAGGCCTCTGCTCCAGCTCTACACTCCCACTGCACTGCAGCTCTGTTATCTCAAAAAACCGCTCACAAGCCGGGCACAGTAGCTCAGCCTGTAATCTCAGCACTTTGGGAGGCCGAGGCGAGTGGCTTGCCTGAGCCCACAGGTTCGAGACCAGTCCGGGGAACTTGGCAAGCCCTCGTCTCTACAATAGATAAAAAATTATCTGGGCGCAGTAACCTGCACCTATAGTTCCAGCTGCTTGGAAGGCTGAGGCGGAAGGATCGCCGGAGCCCAGCAAGTGCCACTGCACTCCAGCCTGGGTGACAGAATGAGACTCCAACTCAAAAAAAAAAAGATATGTTAGGCCAGGCATGGTGGCTCAAGTCTGTAATCCCAGCACTTTGGGAGGCAGAGGTGAGAGGATTGCCTTAGCTCAGGGGTTCAAGACCAGTCTGAGCAACATTGCAAGACCTCGTCTCTACGATAAATTAAAAAAATTAGCCAGGCATGGTGGCATATGCCTGTGGTTCTAGCTACTTGGAAGGCTGAGGTAGAAAGATCACCTGAGCCCAGTAGGTCGAGGCCACTGTGGCCATGAGCATGCCACTGCCCTCCAGCCTGGGCAACAGAGTAAGACTCCGACTCAAAAAAAAAAAAAAAGATATGTTTAGCTTGATACATTTTTTTTTTCCCAGAAAGTACATATTAACTCCAATGGGAATAAAAGTACAGTATCCATAGAGATGTCTCATGGTGGTGGAGTTATAAATTGCCAAGTACGTTCTTAATAAGTTAACCATTAAATGGTCTACCACCAAAAAGTCCTTTGTCCTCTCATTACTTATCTTCTTCTTAATCCCTGTGATTTTTTCTCCATCCACTTTATTTTTTTGGTATTGTTCATTTTTGTTTGAGTTGGGTCATTGCTTACTGCAACCTTGATGTTCTGGGCTCAAGTAATCCTCTTTCCTCAGCTTCCCAAGTAGCTGGGACTGTAGGTGTGGACCACCACACCCAGCTATTTTTTTATTTTTTATTTTTTGTAGAGACGAGGTCTTGTATGTTGCCCAGACTGGTCTTGAACTCCTGGACTCAAGTAATCCTCCTGCTTCAGCCTCTCAAAGTGCTGGGATTACAGGCATGCACCACTGTGCCCGGCTACCATCTACTTTATTAAGGCTGCTCTCTCTGAGCCCACAAATGACCCAAAGGTCCTAAGTTTTTTCTTAGAATTGTCTTTGGACTTTTACCGGTATCTTGAAAACTGTCCCTTCATCATCAGTTACAATACAGATGGAGTCTTGATTCTCCCCCCAACTCTGACAGCTTTCCAGAGCTTGCCTCCTCTTTTGTCTGCTTGCCCTGACCCCAGTGTGTCCTGAATGCTGACCCTTGGCCTTGGGGCATCTCTCTCTCTCTCTCTCTCTCTCTCTCTTTACTCTCTGAGGAGCACACTTCTCATGGACTAGATTCCTGCCTCCATGAGCAGGACTCCTAATCCATATTTGTGAAGCCAAGCCATCACGTAAGCCCCAGCCCCATGTTTGTAGAGGAAGAAGAATCCCAAGACCTCAGTGTACTTCCAGCTTTGCCTGACTGACAGCTGAGTAATAAGTACTCTCTGAGTGTCTTCATATCTAATGCTTGAGACCCAGAGCTTAACTTCTTTCCTCAACTTCCCCACCACTGTCCTAGTGTCAGAACTTTGGTGCTTCCCTCTTCTTTTTTTTTGAGTTGGAGTCTCACTCTGTCGCCCAGGCTGGAGTGCAGTAGCACACTGCTCACAGCCACCGCAGCCTTGAACTGCTGGGCTCAGGTGATCCTTCCGCCTCAGCCTTCCAAGTAGCTGGAGCCACAGGTGTGCGCTACCACACTGGACTAGTTTTTTGATTTATTGTAGAGATGAGGGCTGGTCAAGTTGCCCAGGCTGGTCTCGAACCTATGGGCTCAGGCAATCCTCTCACCTTGGCCTCTCAAAGTGCTGGGATTATGAGCCACTGCGCCCAGTCTGATTCCCTTTTCTTAAATGCCACCTAGCATGACATTCTGTCTCTTTTCCCTGTGTTTCTCAGATTTGTCTTTTCCATTGCTAGTGAAATTCACTAAGATTGGGGTTATCAAGCGTGCCAGTGAGCATATCACCCGCCTGCAGGCTCTTCTCATTCCTTTCTCTATGTCATACTGCTTGCTACCAGATTAAACATCTCTCTCTCTCTCTCTTTTTTACTATTATTTAATTTATTTATTTACTTTGAGTTGGAGTCTCTCATTCTATAGCCCAGGCTGGAGTGCAGTGGCACACTCATGGCTACTGCAGCCTGGACCTGCTGGGCTCAGGTGATCCTACCGTCTCAGCCTTCCAAGTAGCTGGAACTACAGGCACATACCACCACGACTGGCTAATTTTTTAAAAAAATTTATTGTAGAGATGAGTTCTCACCAAGTTGCCTAGGCTGGTCTTGAACCCACGGGCTCAGGCAATCCTCTCACCTTGGCCTCCCAAAGTGCTGGGATTATAGGTGTGAGCCATTGTTCCCGGCCTTAAACATCTCTTAAAACACTCCTGTTCCAGAATTCACATGACTCTGGCTATAACCATATCCAGCCTGCACTCTGTCGCCTCACCCCCAATAGTCTTCTCCATCTACCTCAGAGCTCTCAGTGAGGCTCTTCCACTCTCCAGAATCGTCTCCTGCATTCTGTCCCTCCCTGGGATAAGCCTGGGTTCACGGCCCTGTACTAGTGTTTTTCTCCAGGCCTGGAAGCCTGGGATGTCCTCCTTTCCTCCTCTCAGATGATCTATAGTTCCTGCATCTTTGTGTGCTCCAGCACTGTGTTCTCCAGAATGCCTTCCCTTGACCCCTTTTGCCGACATGGAGCCAACTTACTGGATTATAACCGAGTGTATGTGCATTTCTACTACCCTACTGTAAACACCCAGAGGTAGCTTTGCATATTTCTATATAAACTTGTATATACAGTGACCAATTGAGCTACTTAAGTTTTTGATTTTCAACCTGGACTTCACTGCTTCTCCAAAACCTTCTGATTGTCCACTGCCTTTGGAGAAGAGGCCAAGGTTCAACTCCTGATAACAGCAGGGATGACTCACTGATCAGAGAAGGAAGAATCTAGCAGAGAAGCCTATCAAGGACTCCTTACCCTGTAGCTTAAAGAAAAGGTGGGCTGGCTGCTTAGGAAATACAAGTTATGCTTTAGGCAAAGGCACCAAGCAGGCCAAGGGCCCTTCCCCTTGTCTGGAGGCCCTTCTATCCTTGCCTCTCCTCTGATGCCCTGTGTTCTCTTGGTGGCTTAGGCACTCTACCCAGCTCCTGCTTGGACCCTTGATCTTGTATCTGAAAACCCCCAGTCTCTCAAGCTCCTACTCCCAGAGGGTCATTTTAAGGGGCTGGTGTGTTGTCCTTGACACAACCTGGGCTAGTCATTTCATCATTCAGAAGATTTTCTTTTAAAAAAAAATCTGTAGAAGTTGAGGTTAGGTCAAGTCATTTTTTTTTTTTTTTTTTTTTTTGTGTTGGAGTCTAACTATGTTGCCCAGACTGGAGTGCACTGGCTGCTCCCGGCCACCGCAGCCTCGACCTGCTGGGCTCTGGCGATCCTTCTGCCTCAGTCCTTCAGGTAGCTGGAACTACAGGCACACGCTACCACGCCCGGGTAAGGCCAAGTCATTTTTAAGTTCTCTTCTAGTTTCAAATGTCACATCATAATCTGAGCAGTACAGGCCTGAGAAGCAGTCATCCAGAGTTTATTCTAGTTTTGTTTTATCCTTGGGTACATCATTAAATAACTGGATAATCAGTACATGGGCACAAATGCCACTGTGTGCCTCTCCTCACGTAAGCCCCATCATGTTCTGGGCAGGGTTCAGCCTTCACAAACTCACAGAGCAGATGTGTGCTTTATAGTGAAGGCATCTAGGGACAAATCCTAGAACTTCACTTCCTCTGATCAAGAACAGGACAGTCATTGATGTCAAAGTTTTGAGAGCCTTGACTTAAAATAACATGAAAGAGTAATGCTAAGCAAATAGTCAAGAGTAGTAGTAATACTTGCAAATTTAGCCGGGCGCGGTGGCTTCCGCTTACAATCCCAGCACTTTAGGAGGCAGAGGTGAGGACTGCCTGAACCCAGGGGTTCAAGATCAGCCTGGACAACTTAGCAAGACCTTGTCTCTACAATAAACTTAAAAAAATTAGCTGGGCTCGGTGGCTCAGCCTGTAATCCTGCGCCTTTGGGAGGCTGAGGTGAGTGGATTGCCTGAGCCCGCGGGTTCGAGACCTGCCTGGGCAACTTGGTGAGACCTCATCTCTACAATAAATAAAAAAAAAACTAGCCAGGCGTGGTAGTGCATGCCTGTAGTTCCAGCTACTTGGAAGGCTGAGGTGGAAGGATTGCCGGAGCCCAGTAGGTCGAGGCTGCGGTGGCTGGGAGCAGCCACTGCACTCCAGCCTTGGCAACAGAGTGAGACTCCAACTCAAAAAAAAAAAAGCCGGGCAAGGTGGTGTGTGCCTGTGGTTCCAGCTACTTGGAAGGCTGACACGGAAGGATCACCTGAGACCAGCAGTTTGAGGCTGCAGTGGCCACTGTGAACATGCCAATGCACTCCAGCCTGGACAACAGTGAGACTCCGACTTAAAAAACAAAAACAAGCAAATTTAGCAGTTATGAGATGCCTACAAAGCCCATATATATGTTAGGAGGACTCAAATTTCATGGCAACAAATGTTACCGTGCAACATTACCTAAAGATGGGCTAATTGTGAGCAAGGACTCATTCACCTCAAGCAATAATTTCTGTGAGATTCGAACCATTTTCTAATATGTCTAGAACAATTCTGACAGCACTTTGAGCTTGTCTTATTGACATGTGCCTACAGCAGACATGAACTGGAACTATAGTGTTTAAAGAGAATCTGTCCATCAGCGGTAATCGCCAGTCCATTAGGGCAGCTTTTGAATCAGCAGAGTGTTGGCTTTATGGTGTTAAAAAGATTATTTTAATATAACCAGCAACATTTTAAAATGAGATTGCACAATGCAGGGTCCAGAATAGTGTGTATCATGTGGTACCTTTCATTAAAAAGGGGGGAAAGAATGTGCACTTCAACTTGCTTTTATGTATGCTCAAAATATATTTTGAAAGAGAAAAAGATGAAGTGGTCTGAGTTTTGACCTCCCATCCTGAGAATATTAGTGAATCCTGCTTTGAGAACAATACTCGACAGGGCTATGAGAGCTTTCTTATTTCTTAGTCTATAGATCCAGGCATGAGAGTGAAGTATTGATAATTTACATCCACACAATTTACAGAGGTTTACATTTGGAAATAACTTCTCCATGTGTTGAGATTTAATTTGGAAATGCTTTTGATTCTAAACCTTCCAAGCAATGATGGTCGCCTGTGGGGAGGGAACTTAGTGTTTAGAGGGCCAGGAGAGGGAGAAAGATTTCCCACTACTCACTCGTTCATACTTCTGATATTTAGCTACGCAAATGATATATGAATGTATTAGCTACATCTTAAAATAAATATGTATTTAAACATTAAATACATATGTAAGTAAAGTTAACAGATTGCATATAAAGATCCAGATTTCCGTTCTCTCTCGAAAAGCTGCAAAATCTGGTATCAAAGAACCCTAGTGCTGAGGACTAGCTGATATCCAATGTAGAGGGCAGTACCAATATCAATCCGGTAGTCCTTGAGGGTATTGCAGTCATACATCTCCAATCCCTTTGGAGTCCGGAGACAGTAGACACTCACTGGGAAGCCGCATCTTAGAGTCACCAGTGTTCTCAGATCAGACACTTTTTTATCAAGAAGGGAAATGCTCTCCATGATTGGCATTGTCTCTTGGGTTACAGCATTGAACACCCAGAGAACAGGCTTGTCTTCTTCCTAAAGGGAGAGGAAAAGGAGGAAGCTTATTGTTTGGAGGTTGGGACGAAGGACAAGAGTTTTAGAGGGTGACTCTGAACACCTCTAGTTCCCACAACATGGGTGTTAAGGTGAAAGCAACAGCCAGTTAAGTTCTCTGATTTAGGATCTGATTCTTGATCTTCTGTCCTGAGGATTTAAAAAAAAAAAATTTTTTTTTTGGAGTCAGGTTTTTACTTTGTCACTCAGGCTGAAGGGTAGTGGCATGATCACAGTTTACTGCAGCCTCTACCTCCTGGGCTCAGGCAATCCTTCTGTCTCAGCCTCCCAAGTAGCTGGAACTGCAGGCACACACCACCATACCTGATAATTTAAATTTTTTTTTTTTGTAGAGGCTAGGTCTTGCTATGTTGACCAGGCTGGTCTTGAACTCCTGTGCTCAAGCAATCCTTCCACCTCTGCCTCCCAAAGCGCTGAGATTACAAGCATGTGCTTGGCCTCTCCTGAGGGTATTCAATGAGTCCTCTTATTGGAGGGAAACGAAGGAGACTTGGCTGGACTTTAAGACCCTTCTTACTTTTTAGTCTACATACGCAAATATGTAAGAGGGGTGATAATTTATATACATTTTGTGCTTATGGGGGTATTTAGAAAACATCCTCTATTATATTGAACTTCAAATTGGAAATACTGTGGATTCTAAACCTTTAGTCAATTAAAAAAAATTTTTTTTGAGAGTGTCTCTAGTGAGTGGTACTGAGTTAAGGGAAGGAGGGGAGTTTTGCTTTTCATTTTGTGCTTTTCATTGTATGATTTGACTTAAAACACACACACACACACACACACACACACATATTTACTTTTACTATTTAAAAAGAGAAATACTGCCGGGTGTGGTGGCTCACACCTATAATCCCAGCACTTTGAGAGGCGGAGGCAAGAGGATTGCCTGAGCCCAAGAGTTCGAGACCAACCTGGGCAGCATGGCAAGACCTCGTTTCTGCAATAAATCAAAAAATTAGCAGGGTGTGTTGGTGCATGCCTGTGGTTCCAGCTACTTGAAAAACTGAGGCAGAAGCATCACCTGAGCCCAGCAGGTCGAGGCTGCAGTGGTCACGAGCATGCCACTGCACTCCAGCCTGGGCGACAGAGGGAGACTCCGACTCAAAAAAATAAAATAAAAAATTTTTGAAAAGGGAAATACTAAATATAGGTTTAGAAAGGCTTCCTTTGTTTCTTTGGTTTTGTAGTCTAAGTAGGAAAGCAAATAGAACTGAGATCTCGGAAGTAGAGTTGGGATGGAAAGTTGGAGGAAAATATTAATCCTTCTGTTAACAACAGTTTAGTCAAAGCAAACCAAAACGAAAAACACAGCAAATAGGAAAAACAGGAAGGAGGCAGGGAGGAAAAGATGATTCACATTTCCACTTTTCTAATAAAAAATGAAACTGGCTTTACTTCCTCTTCAGCGGATTCAAGGGCAATGGTTTTCTTTTCTTTTTTTTTTTGAGTTGGAGTCTCACTCTGTCGCCCAGACTGGAGTGCAGTGGCCGCTCCCGGCCACCGCAGCCTCGACCTGCTGGGCTCCGGCGATCCTTCCGCCTCAGCCTTCCAAGTAGCTGGAACTA
>CAUYQG010177174.1:0-12610 GCA_963574415.1 Tarsius wallacei
CTCCCGGCCACCGCAGCCTCGACCTGCTGGGCTCCGGCGATCCTTCCGCCTCAGCCTTCCAAGTAGCTGGAACTACAGGCGTGTGCTACCACGCCTGGCTAATTTTTGATTTATTGTAGAGATGAGGTCTCGCCAAGTTGCCCAGGTGGGTCTCGAATCCGCGGGCTCAGGCAATTCACTCACCTCAGCCTCCCCAGGCAAGGGATTACAGGCTGAGCCACCGAGCCCGGCTTTTATTTTTCATGTATTCAGTCAGACGATAAACATTATCAAGCACCAAGTTTTTGCCAGGTAATGTTTTAGGTTCTGGGAAATATAACCAAATAAGATTCTTATGCAGGCAAGCCAGATTCTATTTTTTAATTGCCAGGCATAATTTCAGAAATGTTGAAGTCACCATAGTTGGAACGAACAAAGAGGTGATTTGATCTAATAGTCTCACTTAATAGATGAGAAAATCAAGGTCTCCCAGCTGGTGAGGGAGCTAGCTGATTGCCCTACCCTCAGTCTGGTGCCAGTGCCCCTCAGGGGCAACCATTCACATACCACCATTGCAATTTTTGGCCAGATTCATGCATCACCTACTTAGCATTTTTCATTAAATTGACTCCCCCCTTTTTTTTGAGTTGGAGTCTTGCTCCATCACCCAGGCTGGAATGCAGCGGCACACTCACGACCACCCCAGAGTCGACCTGCTGGGTTCCGATGATCCTTCCACCTCAGCATTCCAAGTAGCCAGAACTACAGGTGCATACTACTATGCTCATTTAATTTTTTAAATTTATTTATTGTAGAGACGAAGTCTTGCCAAGTTGCCCAGGCTGGTCTTGAACCCATGAGCTCAGGCAATCCACTCACCAGAGCCTTCCAAAATGCTGGGATTACAGGCTGAGCCAATGAGCCTGGTCCCTTTTTTTTTTTTTTTTTAAGTTAAATTTATTTCTAAAATTAATTGTCTTCCTACCATAAATTAGAGTATCCATTAAAATAAATAAAAATAAACAATATCATAAGCTAGATAGATACTGTTGCCTGCAGAAGTCCCAAGGGTTAGAGAGCAATTTAACACCACCACACTGGGAGTTTCTCTTTAACCCAAACAGGATTGAAAAAGAATGGAAAAGAGATGACTTTCTTGGTATGTGTTTCAGTGTTATTTAGTGCTGTGTACCCCCTGAAGCATTATTTTGTATTCTCCTACTTGCTAAAGTCATCTTGCAAACTGTCAGGTAGACCCCATGGGGGGAAACCCCATGTTATAGCCCTTATTTGATTTTCTGATGTTTGATCATTGGTGGTTTCTGGTTTACAAGGCTGCAGTTTTTCTGTCTCCAGCCTTCCCACTAGATTTTTTTTTTTTTTTTTTTTTGCTTTAACAGCAGCATGGATGTAACCCCCTAGGTATGTAGAGTATTCTACAAATAAACACTAGCCAGGCAGGGAACTGCCTCCTTAAAGGAGAGGCAAGGCAAGTCCTTTGTAAAATGAAGGCTGTTTCTGAGATAGTAGGAATAATTGCCTACTCTTTATCTGTACAGAAAACTCAGAAAGCATTGCAGTTTCTTCAACTAGGGCCCGGCTTGATTTGAGCCTTCCAGAGAAAGTGTGCAAGGTTCTCTGTAATAACTCCAAACCTTGCTAACTTGATCATGTTATACAATGCTCTTCATTGAAGACTGTTTTTTCTGCCATTAAATGGAAGATGGAGCCAGATGAAACCTTTCCTGAAATGATTGTGGCATCCAGAGCAGGCACTGACAAAACAGTGAGGGTTTGTTTATTTGTTTGTTTTTTAATGATCACACCTTCAGTTCAGGGCTACCATCTCCAATGTCAGTGTCTATGATATAGATGGCTTTGGGCACAAAATGTTCTAATTCCCAGACCAAAGGAACATCATGTAATTAACTTCCTGCTGCTCAGGAATCAGGATTAACAGTGGCCATCAGCAGCAGTTTTTAAGGACTTTGTGTGATGTGGAAAGTCTTTTTTTTTTTTTTTGAGTCAGTCTCACTCTGTCACCCAGGCTGGAAGTGCAGTGGCATGCTTACGGCCTCTGCAGCCTCAACCCGCTGGGCTCAGGCAACCTTTTGGATTCAGCCTTCCAAGTAACTGGAACTACAGGCATGCACCACCATACCCAGCTATTTTTTTTATGTATTATAGAGGCAAGGTCTTACCATGTTGCCCAGGTTGGTCTTGAACCTGTGGGCTTGGGCAATCCTCTTGCCTCTGCCTCCCAAAGTGCTGGGATTACAGGTATGAGCCACCAGGCTTGACTGGAAAAGTCTTCTGGAAGCTGATGATGGTTCCTATCTTTATCAACTCATTCACAATCCATGATGAGCAAACAAATTTGTGCAAAGTTCCTTCACTGTGTGATTAATTTGCTTAACCCTTGATGGTGATGCTTTTTAGCAGGGTAAATTGTACCCAGCATTAAATAGGTGACCCCTCCAGGAAGTTCTGTAATTATTGAAAGAGGAAAAATGTCAGGTCTCTTACAGCCTCATTGCAAATGGTCATCCCTTAAAGAAATCAAACAGGATTGAGCCTGTTTTGTAACTTTGCTTTTCATTAATTCATTTGTACCTTATTTGCATTCTGTGTTATACGGCACTGAGAAAGAACATATATGTGATTGTCCCTATTCTTAAGAAGCTCTGGTTCTGAAGGAGACACAGGCCAATGATTTGAATGTGATGGGAAAATCGCTAGTAGTGACTAAGAAACTGAGAGGGCAGCTAAATCGAAACAGACAGTGTTTATGCCGCTGGGCAGGCAGCAGCTTTCATCACTATTGACTCTGGGCTGTATCCAGGTAGAGAGTGTGTGTGTAAGTAGAAAGAACCATCTAACCTACCCATATATACTCCTGTCTCCCCCTCCAGACTGTGAGGGACTTGTTTGACCAAGCCCTCTTAGAGAGATGGAGAGCCCACATTTTCATGAAGAAATCATGGGTAATGGGTGTAGGTATCTAACAGCAAAGAGGTCACAAAGATTGAGGAAAGGCTAGTTTTTAAAAATTAGATAAAGTGGAGCTTGGTCCAGAAGGAGTGGGTCTGAGTCAGAAACCTGTTTTATAATCATGACACTACCAGCTGGGTGACCTTGGGCAAGTTACTTACCTCTTGGAGCCTCAGTTTTCTCGGCCTATGAAACAGGGAATAAAACCTGGCTTTCCTATTTGCCAGGGTTGATGTGCTATATCAAGGGTAGGCAGATTACAGCCTGCAGGCCAAACTTGGCCTCCAGCCTATTTTTGTGAAGTTTTATTAGGACACAGTCACTCTCATTCATGAAGTATCTTGTGTGGCTGTCTCCTCACTGCAATGGCAGATGGCGTAGTTACACGGTTACGACAGTTTGTGGCCCACAGTGGTAAAATGTTTATCATCTGCCCCTTTACAGAAAAAGTTGGCTGATCCCTGCGCTCAGTGGTTGTAAGGTCATGAGTTTGTTATAAAACTGAATTAAGTGCAGTCAATAGAAGTATATGGGAGAGATCGCTCAATTTTGTAAGAAATATAAAGAAAACCATGATTTGCTAGATGTTAATGCTTTTTCTTGAAGAAATCTATTTCATGTTTGGTGACTCCTGCACACTTGGCCCCAGGGGATAGGAATCAAGGTAGAGGGCCACACCTGGTGCACAGGTTCTTGCACGTGTTGTTTCTGTCTTGGGGAGGATGGTGGGACTTGAAATAGTTTTCATTCCATTCTAGGATGAACCATGTTGTGGGTGCATCAGACAGGTCCGGGTGGGGCTTCTGACTCAACCAGAATTTCTAGAGTGCCTACTATGCATCAGCATTGTCTTGGTGCTGGGGACACCTTGTCCTCGTCATCATGGAGCCAACGTTCTAGTCTTCAGATGGGTCTATTAAATCTTTAGGAAGATATCAGAAAGCATATGACAACTACCTTTTTCGGCTTATTTCCTCTTCTAACTTTTTTATTGTACATTATTCATCCCTGAATAGATCATACATTTATATGATAAGTAACTCAGAAGATTTAAACATGAAAATCAAATCTCCTGTCTATCCCTGACACCCAGCTGTCTAGTTCCCCACCTTAGATGCAGCCACTGTTAGCAATTTCTTGTACATTCTTCCAACAATATTCTGTGTGCATACAGGTATCCACGTGTACCTGTACTTTTTTTCTTTTTTTTTTTTTGCGATAAGTAATTTCTGGTTTTTGTTTGTTTATTTGTTTGTTTGAGTTGGAGTCTCACTCTGTTGCCCAGAGTGGAGTGCAGTGGCCGCTTCCGGCCACTGCAGCCTCAACCTGCTGGGCTCCAGCGATCCTTCCACCTCAGCCTTCCGAGTAGTCAGAATTACAGGCACACGCTACCATGCCCGGCTAATTTTTTGATTTATTGTAGAGATGAGGTCTTGCCAGGTTGCCCAGGTGGGTCTCAAACCCACGGGCTCAGGCAATCCACTCGCTTCAGCCTCCCAAAGCGTGGGATTACAGGCTGAGCCACCAAGCCCAGCTACTTTTTTTTTTTTCAATTATTTCATTAAGGTTCTCTGTCCTCCCTAATGTTTTATTTTTTAAAAGTGCAAGCCTATAGAAAAGCTGAAAGGTAAGCCAGATGCAGTAGCTCATGCCTGTAATCCCAGCACTTTGGGAGGCAGAGGCCAGGGGATTGCCTGAGCCCAGGGATTCGAGACCAGCCTGGGCAACTTGACGAGACCTCTTCTCTACAATAAATCAAAAAGTAAGCCGGGCTCGGTGGCTCAGCCTGTAATCCCGCGCCTTTGGGAGGCTGAGGTGAGTGGGTTTGCCTGAGCCTGCGGGTTTGAGACCTGCCTGGGCAACTTGGCGAGACCTCATCTCTACAATAAATCAAAAAAATTAGCTGGGCATCATAGCGTGCGCCTGTAGTTCCAGCTACTTGGAAGGCTGAGGCGGAAGGATCGCCGGAGCCCAGTAGGTCAAGGCTGTGGTGGCCGGGAGCAGCCATCGCACTCCAGTCTGGGTGACAGAGTGAGACTCCAACTAAAAAAAAAATTAATAAATAAAATAAATAAAATAAAATAAATCAAAAAGTTAGCTGGTCATGGAGGCACATGCCTGTAGTTCTAGCTGCTTGGAAGACTGGGTGACAGAGTGAGACTTCAACTCAAAAAAAAAGAAAAGCTGAAAGGATAATACCACATAACCTAAACTTGGATTCCGCAATGGTTAGCATTTCACCATATTTGCTTTGTCTTCCCCTGCCCGCTATCAACACACACACACACACGCACACGCTACTTTTTCTCTCCTGAAGCTTTAAAATCAAGTAGCAGATGTCGTTTATAGTTCACCCCTTCAAACTTTAGCTGATGTCTCCTAAGAACAAGGATATTCTCCTACATACATACCTAGCCACAATTTCATCAGCATACTCAAGCATTTTGTCACTGCACAGTAGTATTACCTAATATCCAGTTCTCACTCAGGCATCCTCATTTGTCCTATCAATGTCCTTTATGGATTGTCTTTTTTTTTTTTTTTAATCCAAGATTCTCTTAAAGATTCCTCATTACATTTCATTGTCATGTCTATTTAGTTTTTTAAAAAACATTTGCTCACATTTGTTTCTCCTCATCCTGAAAGGTGGGTCCTTCACCTTTCTTGTTTTCTTTGCTTCTTCACCTTTTCTCTTGAGGCAGATCTTCAATGCCATCACTCTCTTCTGGCCCTGCAGGTGTCAGCCAGCCTTACAAAGCAGGATGGATCTTGACGTGGTGAACATGTTTGTGATCGCGGGTGGGACGCTGGCCATCCCCATCCTGGCGTTTGTAGCCTCATTTCTCCTGTGGCCTTCGGCACTGATAAGAATCTATTATTGGTAAGTTGGCTATGTAATTGATGCTTCTGAGAGTATCATAATGTTGTCATCTTCTCTGGTTGTCCTTTGTGTTGTGGTTGTTCAACATTTTATCATGAAGTATTTCAAGCATACAGAAAAGTTGTAAGGCACTCTAGAATTTTAGGAGTGTTCTTGAAGAATATCACTAGATAAAATCTTTCAGGTTTTGGATAACATCTTTGCCCACCCACACTCCCAGGGTCACTGATTCTGTCTTCAAGAAAGGATTGTGTATACTTATGAGAACTCCTTTAGTGTTTTCTTGGTCATTGGATTCTGACCCTTTGATGTCCTGACAAGTGCAGTGATGTCACTAAAAAATGAATTAGAAAGACTGGGACCATTGAGGTGGTATGTGTAGAAAAGAATGCCTTTGGAGTTGTTCTAGAAGTGTTCATTAGTAAAGTGACAGAAAGAAAAAGAAGTTTCCAAAATATGTCACTCTTGCACCACATTTATGATTCTCACCCTGTCTGAATACCATCTACCCTTTTCTTTTGCATTTCCTTTATTGTGAGTGACATTAAATCAGTGTATTTTAAAAGTGATATAAATATCACTACCTTAAGTGGAAAACTTGCCATACTCGCCATAAATAATGAATGACTATAAAAAAATAAAGAGACCAGGCTCAGTGGCTCAACCTATAATCCCAGCACTTTGGGAGGCCGTGGCAAGTGGATTGCCTGAGCCTGAGGGTTCCAGACCAGCCTGGGCAACTTGGCGAGACCTCATCTCTACAATAAATAAATAATTTAAAAAAATTAGCCGGGCATGGTAGCACACCTCTGTAGTTCTGGCTACTTGGAAGGCTGAGGCAGAAGGATCGCTGGAGCCCAGCAGGTCAACACTGAGGTGGCCGTGAGTGTGCCACTGCACTCCAGCCTGGGCAACAGAGTGAGACTCCAACTCAAAAAAAAAAAAGAAACACAATGACATTAAACAATCTCATTAAATTCTAACTTAGACACTGTTGCCTACCAAAGGCTCTGAGTCTCCTTTTACTTTGTTACAAAGTATGAAAGGTGTGAAAGATGTAGCACCCCTGAACAGAGCCTTTCTCCTTCATGGAATCAGAAGGTTAACAACTGGAAAGAAAGTGACTTTCTCATGATATGTTTTGTTGACTTTTCATGCCACTGTCCACGTATCAAATGAAATCACCCCACCCTCTCACCATCCCCCACAGTATGTACCCCCTGGTGAAAGGATTAATGAAATAGACCTGGTTCCTCTCTATGCCATAGGTAAGCACATTGAAATTTAACTGGTATTTCAGAAAGTTAGAACTAACTTTTGAACATAGAAGAATGCAGGGAGCTTGTTGTGCCCTTAATCTGCCCTGCTTTCTGGCTCCCTTTTGTTTCACTAGAGTGTGGAATTTTCCGCCTGCCAGCCAGACTCTGATCTTTGAAAAGAAGCTAATTAAATGGAAGGGAGCTTTCTACCTTTCATTCTCCCTCTGGGAAAGGGATGTGGGGGAAATTATGACCCCTTCAGAGGGTCACCCAGAGCCCACCTTCTGCATTGACAAAGCAGAAACCGCTTGAATGCCATTGCCCTTATAGTGCTGGTAACAGGAGTTCTGTGCTTTAGGGCCAAGGCTCCTGAGTGTCTTCTGACATGGAAGGCCAGAGTTGTGGCGTGCCAAGACTTCATGGACCTCCACACACAAATGCCATTTTTCTCAACCAAATTAAATAAAGCCAAGAATGCAATTCATTGATATGGCCCATAACCATGGATGTGGCTACATACGAAGGTGTGATTATATAAAGGCTAATTCCAGCCACCTCATGCAGTAACCAGCCTCAATGCTGCTTAGTCCCCCAGGTTTTGGGGGGCTGTTGAGGAGAAGGCTTTCAGAGTCAGGGTGTCAAAGCAATTTTGATATTTGATTTTTAAAGATAAAAAATAAGTTCATAGCAAATAATTCACTTTTTTATTAAGTTAAAATGTATACAACATAAAATTCACCATTTTAAAGTGTCCAATTCAGTGGTTTTAATATATTCACAGTGTTGTGTAACCATTGCCATGATCTTATTCCTGAATGTTTTCATCTCCCTTGAGGAACCCCCACCATCCCCTGGCAACCACTAGTCTCCTTCCTGTCTCTTTGGATTGCCTGTTACAGACATTTTGCATAAATGAAGTTATACAGTATGTGACCTTTGTGTTGATTTCTTTCATTTAGCATCATGTTTTCAAGCTTCATCCATGTTTTAGCATGTGTGAATACATCAGTAATTGTTACGGTTAATGGTATTTCATCATATGATTCTGTCACATTTTGGTTATCCATTCATCTGTTGATGGGCACTTGAGTTGTTGGCTGTTATGAATAATGCTGCATAGCAAGTAATTTACTTTTATTAACAAATAATGCCACAAAAACCCAGAGAGACCCCACAGACCAGAGCATTCTGTTCCTTATTAATTGGCAGTACAAATGCATGTGATCTTAAAGCCTATCCATGCATGTCTCTCAGCTCAGAGCTGTGGCTGAAAGACAAACACAAAGCTCTTTATTTTGTGAACTCAGGCACATGGGCCAAGAAGAAAGCCCAGCTGGTTGGGGAGAATGAAAATCCTAGAAAACCTTTCAGATCATGCCAGGTGGCAATGTGACATGGGGGATTATGATTATAGTAATGGAACCCATGTTGCCATTGTAGAGAGCTGTCAGAAATCCTGTGAGTGGCTTCCCCCACCCTGCTGAAATGCACAGCCTCACTGCAAGTGGCAGTTACACAGTGGTTGTCATAGGATGAGCAGCTTTACGTGAGTCACTTACAACCCTTAATCACAGCTATTCCTCCAAAGGCCTTCATGTGCTCAGCTGCACATAATGACTACCAGTAGGGTCACCTTGCAGACCTGGGTGGGTCAGGTTAATTTTCAGGATTGCTGCGCAAACAGGACCAGCAGGCAATAGAAGCGGCTTGCCACTCAGCCTCCATCCCCCGCTGCCCTGCCATATGGGCGTAAGGGCTTGGCAAAATCATCACATTGTGCACACTCCTAGAGTTCCCTCTGGGATCTTCTCTGCTCAGGGAACAGAAACAGGTGTCTCCTGTGAGCCACAGCCAGTCTTTAGAGCACCTTTCTCTGGGTCTGAGTGTCCCTGGAGCATGGCCAGCTCATTTCCACAGCAACGTGGATTATGGTTGCTCCTGCAGGAGGCACCAAATGCTTTGCCATGAGTCAACAGAGAGCCGCAACTGGGGATGCTGCCACCACTACGGGTGACATTAGGGGCAGTGCAGGTTTTCATTGTGTAATTAAAATACCAAGACTGTTCATAGGATGAAAAGACTGAAATTTTCTGTGATTTTTGTTTTCCAAAGAAATTCAATTACTAAGTCAAGATAAGAACTCATGGCAGGCCGGGCTCGGTGGCTCAGCCTGTAATCCCGTACTTTGGGAGGCCGAAGTGAGTGAATTGCCTGAGCCCAAGGGTTTGAGACCCGCCTGGGCAATTTGGCGAGACCTCATCACTACAATAAATCAAATAGCTGGGTGTGGTAGCGCACGCCTGTAGTTCCAGCTACTTGGAAGGCTGAGCGGAAGGATGGCTGGAGCCCAGCAGGTCGAGGCTGCGGTGACCGGGAGCGTGCCACTGCACTCCAGTCTGGGCGACAGAGTGAGACTTCAACTCAAAAAAAGAAAAAAAGGAACTCATGGCAAACAATTCACTTATAAAAATATAAAAGAGACAGAAGAGTAAGATTGGAAAAGAATAAATAAAACTGACATTGTTTGCAGATGACATGATTGTATATATAGAAAGTCCAAAAGAATCTATAAATAATTTGTTAGAATTAACAAATGAATTTGGCAAAGTTGCTGAATACAAGATCAGTAACCAAAAATCAGTTGTATTCCTATATACCAGCAACAAACACATAGAAAATGAAATTTTTTTTTTTTTTTTAGTTGGAGTCTCACTCTGTTGCCCAGACTAGAGTGCAGTGGCCACTCCCGGCCACTGCAGCCTCAACCTGCTGGGCTCTGGCAATCCTTCCGCCTCAGCCTTCCAAGTAGCTGGAACTACAGGCGCATGCTACCATGCCCAGCTAATTTTTGGTTTATTATAGAGATGAGGTCTCACCAAGTTGTCCAGGTGGGTCTTGAACCCGCGGGCTCAAGCAATCCACTCACCTCAGCCTCCCAAAGTGCGGGATTACCGGCTTAGCAACCGAGCCCGGCTATGAAAACTTTTTTTTTTTTTTTTTTGAGTTGGCGTCTCACTCCGTCACCCAGACTGGAGTGCAGTGGCCACTCCCAGCCACCGCAGCCTCGACCTACTGGGCTCCGGCGATCCTTCCGCCTCAGCCTTCCGAGTAGCTGGAACTACAGGCGCGCGCTGCCACGCCCGGCTAATTTTTTGATTTATTGTAGAGATGAGGTTTCGCCTGCCCAGGCGGGTCTCGAACCCGTGGGCTCAGGCAATCCACTCACCTCAGCCTCCCAAGGCGCGGGATTACAGGCTGAGCCACCGAGCCTGGCTTATGAAAACATTTTGATGATACCATTTATCATAGTTGAAAGGACATAACATGGCTGCTCATTGGGTATATTAAATCCATGTTATGTCCTTTCAGTAGTATAAACAAACGTAAAATACTTAAGAATAAATACAAAGAACAGTGTGGAAGACTGCTGCATAGAAAATGACAAAATACTTATGAAGGAAATTTTAAAAGGCCTAAATTAATGGAGGGATAGACTATTTTTGTAGATCGGGAGACTTACTAACATACAGATGTCAGATTTCCCTACAATGATCTACAGATTCAGTGTATACTCATTTGAAATCCCAGCAGGTTTTTTTGATGAGATTTAATAAGCTGATTCTTAAGTTCATAAGGGAAGGCAAAGAGCCAATTAAGCAAGACAATCTTGAGGGAGAACAAAGCTAGATGATTTACACCACCAGCTAGCAAGACCCATGCAACAGGAGAGTCCAGTAATAGAAGCACACAGATACAGTCTCTTGATTTATCACAAAGGTTGCATGGTTCTGCAATGGGAAAGGGATGGATCACTAAAGGGCTAACTAAATATCCATCTGGAGAAGCTTAATCTTGACATTTCTGGGTGGTAGAATTCTTTAAATGGCCCCACAAAACTGTTCCTCCCTGATTTCTAAGACCCATGACTATGATGACATATCACGCTCATGATTGTAGTATTTATATTACACACAGTTATTATGTTACATATCACTGAACTTAAGATAGGGAGATTATCTGCATGGGCCTAATGTAATCAATTTGAAGTGTGAGGAGGATCCTATTGCAGTTGCTAGTTTGACACTGGAAGCTGAGGTGGGAGGATTGCTTGAGCCCAGGAGGTCCAAGCTGCAGTGAGCTTTGATCATGTCACTGCACTCCAGCCTGGGTGACAGAGTGAGACCTTGACTCAAAAATAACAACACCTACAACATCACAAAATATGGTGTATACATACTGTAGAATATTATTCAGCCTTAAAAAGGAATGGCATTCTGATACATGCTGCAATGTGGATGAACCTTGAGAACATTGTGCAGAATGAAAAAAGCCGGTCCAAAAGGACAAATAGTGTATGATTCCACTTATACCTGTTACCTAAAATAGGCAAACTCATAGAGACAGAAAATAGAATAGAGGTTATCAGACGCTGTGGGGGAGGGGAGAATGAGGAGTTATTGTTTTGTAGGTACAGGGTTTCTATTTGTGAAGAAAAAGTTCTGAAGCCAGGCTTGGTGGCTCAGCCTGTAATCCCAGCGCTTTGGGAGGCTGAGGTGAGTGGATTGCCTGAGCCTGTGGGTTTGAGACCCGCCTGGGCAACTTGGCAAGACCTCATCTCTACAATAAAATAAAATTAAAAAGTTAGCTGGGTGTGGTAGCGCGTGCCTGTAGTTCCAGCTACTTGGAAGGCTGAGGCAGAAGGATCGCCGGAGCCCAGCAGGTCGAGGCTGCGGTGGGCGGGAGCGTGCCACTGCACTCCAGTCTGGGTGACAGAGTGAGACTCCAACTCAAAAAAAAAAAGAAAAAAGAAAAAAGAAAACGTTCTGAAATGGATAGTGGTGACAGTTGCACAACAGTGTGAATGCACTCATGCCACTGAATTATTCCCTTCAAATTATTGAATGGCAAATTTTATTATGTCTATTTTACCACACAAAAATAATCTACAAGTACTTTTTTCTTCAGAACTTCCTGTTAACTAGAGAAGGAGAGACTTGTTGAATGAGGGATCTGGACTCCAAGAGTCTTTATCCAAGAGTGACATCAGGGACATTCTTTTTTGGGGCTTTTCTATTTAGGTTGATAGAACCTCCAATGACTTCTGTCCCTGAAATAGGAGCATTTGGCACTTGTGTGGAGATTGTTTGCCTGTGAAAGATCTTGTTCCTGAGATATTTGCTCATCCCAATTGAATTCTTCTCTTTGTTTCTGTTCTGTAAGCTTCTGTCTGCCTTTGTGACTTAGAGGTAACTTATTCTCTATTATCATTAAACCAGAGAAGTTGTTTCCCCCCCCCTGGGCCATTAGTCTTTCTTTTTTTTTGTTTTTGTTTTTGTTTTTTTGAGTTGGAGTCTCACTCCGTTGCCCAGACTGGAGTGCAGTGGCCGCTCCCGGCCACCGCAGCCTCGACCTGCTGGGCTCCGGTGATCCTTCCGCCTCAGCCTTCCAAGTAGCTGGAACTACAGGCGTGCGCTACCATGCCCAGCTAATTTTTTGATTT
>CAUYQG010177182.1:0-19147 GCA_963574415.1 Tarsius wallacei
CCATATAGACCAATGGAACGGGATAGAGAGTTCAGAAGCAAAACCTCAATTTCTCAACCAACTCATCTTTGACAAAGCCTCCACCAAAAACCATTGGGGAAAGGAGAACCTATTCAGTAAATGGTGTTAGGACAACTGGCTGATCATATGCAGAAGAATGAAACAAGACCCCTACCTATCACCATAAACAAAAATCAACTCTAAATGGATCAAAGACCTAATTGTAAAACCTCAAACATTTTAAAATGCAGGAGACACCATTATGGAAATTGGAACTGGCAACCAATTTTTGATCAAAACCCATATGCCCATGCCATAAGAGATAAGATAGGCAAGAGGAACCTCATCAAACTGAAAACATCCTGCAAGGCAAATGAAAACATCAAGAGAGTGGGAAGATAGCCCACAAAATAGGAAAAAATATTTGTCAACTGTATATCTGACAAAAGCCTAACATCTAGGATCTATAAGAAACACAAATGTGCCAAAAAGAAAAAAACGAACAGCCTTATTACCAAGTGGGCCAAATCTACAGATACATGAAAAAACACTCAGCCTCACTAATCATCAAAGAAATGCAAATTAAAACCACTCTGAGATACCACCTAATTCATCAGAATGGCCATCATCAGTAACTCAAAAAGCAGCAGATGCTGGAGAGGATGCAGGGAAAAGGGAACACTTCTACCCCGTTGGTGGGAGTGTAAACTAGTACAACCTCTGTGGAAAACAGTGTGGCGATTCTTAAAAGATCTAAAAATCGACCTTCCATACAACCCCACAATCCCCCTTCTGGGAATATATCTGGAGGAACTCAAATCACTGTAAGAAAAACATACCTGTACATACATGTTTTTTGCAGTGTTATTCACAATAGCAAAAACTATGGAACCAACCATGCTGCCCACCAGAAGTAGCCTGGATTTTAAAAATGTGGTACATATACATGACAGAGTATTATGAAGCCTTAATGAAGGGCAAACTTGTGAACTTCACAGCAACTTGAATGAACTTTAAGTCTATAATACTGAATGATCTATCACAGAAACTGAGCTATCACAAAGAACTTAGCACCATATGTTCTCACTCATAAGTGGACCTTGAACAATTATCATAATACTATAAGAAAGGGATTGGCATTAGTGGGAAACTGTCAGGTGCCAGGGGGGCGGGGGGGAGGTGGGTGTCACACCTCATCAACAAGGATACATGCATAACAATGACCATTTATATTTCTGACGTTGAATTGTAGCCCACATTTTTAAAATTGAAAATAAAAGTTCTGGGAATTCAGGGACCCTGTGAGATATGCATGTTACACATACACACATTGAAGCATCTTACAGGGTGACAGTAACACAGAGATAAAATTAACCTTGAAAGAAATATTTTGATTGAATACAAGTTGAAGAAGCTGGCTTGTGTCTAGGGGCCATGTTTTATATGAAAAGTATAAAATACTATTCAGTGAGGTGAGAGAATCATACTATAAAAGGCCTGTGGGAACAGAGAACAACTTAGGGAGAGCTGATTCATGTCCTCATTTCCCATACACTCTGAGGCAAGTGCTTATTGAATACAAAGATGTGTGAATTTACCTGTGGTTTAAATCTCTCTCTCTCTCTCTCTCTTTCTCTCTCTCTGAGATTATTATATAAAATTTAAATGACCATATCATACAGATCCACTATATTCATACATGTATATACAGCCATGCTTTGCTTAATGACAGGGATATTTTCTGAGAAATGCATCATCAAGAAAGGTCTTCATTATAAAACATGCTAGATATACTTACACCAAACTAGATGGCATAGTGTACTACACACTTAGGCTACATGGTATACACTGTTGCCCCTTGGCTAGAAATCTGTGCAGAATGTTACTGCCCTGGATATTGTAGGCAAAATTGTAGCACAATGCTATTTGTGCATAAAACACGTCTAAATAAAGAAAAGGTACAGTAAAAATATTGTCTAAAATACAAAAACTGGTAGGCAGGGCTTGGTGGCTCAGCCTGTAATCCCAGCAGTTTGGGAGGCCGAGGAGAGTGGATTGCCTGAGCCCACAGGTTTGAGACCAGCCTGGGCAGCTCAGCGAGACCTCGTCTCTACAATAAATAAAAAATTAGCTGGATGTGGTAGTGCACGTCTGTAGTTCCAGCTACTTGAAAGGCTGAGGTGGAAGAATTGCACGATGCTGGGGTGGCTGTGAGCATGCCACTCCACTCTAGCCTGGGTGATGGAGTAAGACTCCAACTCAAAAAAATGGCTAAAATAAAATAAAATAAAAAATGTTAATGCAGTGAAAAGAAAAAAGAGACCATGTATGATAAAAAAATGGCACACCTATATGGGGCACTTAACATGAATCAAGCTCGCATTGGGTGAGTCATTGAGTGGCGAATGAACATGAAGGTGTAGGACATTACTGTACACTACTGTGGACTTTATAAACACTATCCATTTAGGCTATATTAAATTTATAAAAAACATTTTTCTTCAATAATAAATTTTCTTTAATAATAAATTAAACTTAGTTTACAGTGACATTTAATTTATAAAGTTTTGAGTCCTGTGGGGTAACAGTTTAAAACACAAATGCATTGCACAGTTGAGCACAAACATTCTATTCCTTTATGTTCTTACTCTGTAACAAATTTTCTACTTTATACATTTTTTATGTATTACTTTTTAAACTTTTGTTGAAAAGTAGCACGTAAACACACACCTAACGTAGGCACACATAGAGTCAGAATCATCAATATCGCCATCTTCCACCTCCACCTCTTGTCCCACTGGAAGGTCTTCAGGGACAATAACATGCATGGAGCTGTCATCTCCTATAATAACAATGCCTTCTTCTGGAATATCTCCTGAAGGACCTGCCTGAGTCAATTTCACAGTTAATTGTTTTTAATGAGTAGAAGAAGTATACTTCAAAATAAAAATAAAAATGATAGTATAGTAAATAAGTAAATCAGTAACAGTTGTTTATTATCAATATCAAGTATCATGGACTCTACATAATTAAATGTGCTATGCTTTTATATGACAGACAGCCCAGATTTGTTCACGCCAGCATCACCACAAACTTGCGAGTAATGTGTTGTGCTAAGACTTTATGACAGCTGTGATGTCACTAGATGATAGGAAAGTTTTTAGCTCTATTATAACTGTATGGGACCACCATTATATATATGGCCCCTTATTGTACCAAACATTGTTATATGGTGCATGATTGTGTATATTCCCATCATTATATCTTCTCAATTATTTGTAACTGAGGTGATTTTTAAAAAATTGTGCAATGTAGCATAGTGCATGGGACCTTGTAGACACCCAAACTATATTTATTAAATCATTCACATAATTTGTAAAATTATTCATCTCACCAAAAATAAAAATTCTTGAGAAATTGAACCTGATACAGGGAGTCAACTATTTTTATTGAAAAAGAAAATGCTTATAGCTGAAGTTGTGCATTTCAAACTTGTGTTGTCCAAGGGTCAGCTGTGAATATAATATATATTTAACATAAGCATTATGTAGAATATGTATTTTATCATTAAACATATGGTCATATATGGCTATTACAGTTCACATTGTAGGTTAATAGCAGTTTACAGTTATATATGTAGTAGGTTATAGCATTATATATCATATATATAACTTTATATACGTTAATTCAGTTTTAGTTATGCATGCACACACATGCATGTGTTGGTTATGGTGGGGTTCTGAAGATCACCAACTCATTCAGCAGTTTGCTATAAGGACTTACGTGATTCAGCTTATAGTTATACTCATGGCTAAGGTTTATTACAATGAAAGGTAACACAACATGATCAGCAAGGGGAAAAGACACAGATGGAGTCTGGATAAATCCATGTACAGGATTCTGATTTTCTTTCCCTCCAGTGATGAAGCATATCAGGTATGTTTTTTTCCAGCATTTACAAAAATATACAGAAATGCACTTGCAATATTTTTGTCAAGGGAAGAGTATTAGAGACTAAATATCCAAGATTTATTGAAGGAATCATTTAAGCACTTCTTTCAAGCACATGACAAAATTTCAGACCACCAAAAGTAAGGTGGTTGTTCGCATAAACACACTGTACAAAAAAATCTATGTATACTTAGCTACTCCTAGTCTTGTCAGTTAAGGTATGATTTAAGTGCCAATTTCCGAGATGCCAGCAATGGCAATTTTGTAAGTAAGACCTTCTGAATATAGCAGCCTCAGACCTACTTGTTAACTCCTTTCTGCCATCCTACCTCCCTGGCCCTCGGCTAAGGTGTCTTTATAGTAAGATTATTATCAGTGGGACCTCACACATTCGGGTGAAACCATCCTGTAGCCTGGTCTCAGTTATGCAATTTTTATCATAGATATAGCTATGTAAAACCAATCCCATTAACTAAAAAGAACTATCTTAGAAATCTAGGTCTCTCTCTCTCTCTTCAAGTTTCTGTATTAACCTTTTTATTTGGCTTGAAGCGTTAATTCAGGAACATCTTAATTCTAGCCAGTAAGTTGAAGCTGACCTGAAAAATTTCAGGGTGCAGACAGTAGCACAGTATTTAGGGAAAACATAAGAAATACAAAATGAGAGGGCACACATGATACCACCAGAAAAAAAAAGTTTACATAAAACAGGACATACATGAGTTAGGCAATGGAGGTTAACAGAGTTTCCAAAGTGGTTATCCCTCCTTCAGACTTCTTGCTCTCATGTTCTCAGTTCAGTAGAATTAATTTAGTTTCATCTTTGATTTCAGAGAAATCACCTGAAGGTGGTCAGCTCAAATCATTTCTGCTCATCTATGATATCAGTTCAGCTCCATCATGCGTGGATGAGACCTGTAGCTGCTCTGCCTGGTATTCTGTGTGCAAAGTGTAAGGGTCGGGGCTGTTGATTTGTGTGCAAAGACAGCTTGGAAAACGGTTTAGAAAAACAGCGCAGGAAGTTTTCTTTTATAAACAAGGGAAATCTCCAGTAGCTGGTCTGCTTTAATTTTATTCTTGATGAGAGACCTTAGACAAATTATCAGAAACGTAGTGGCTTTAACAATACATATTTATTATGTTACAGGTCTGGAGGTCCGAAGTCTGACATGCAAGCTACTGGGTGAAAATCAAGGTGATGGCAGGGTTGCATTCATTCTGGAGACTCTTGAAGATAATTTGTTTCCTTACCTTTTCAGCTGTTAGAAACCATCTGTAATTCTTGGCAAGGGCCCTTTCTTTATTTTAAAGGTAGCAATATTATATTTCTCTGACCATTCTCCTGTTATTAACGTCACTTTCTGATTGACTATGGTGGTGAAGTGTCCTCTGCTTTGGATAACTCATGTTTATTAGATTGGGTCCATGTGGGTAATCTTGTGTCGTATTTTAATGTCCCTTTTGCCCTGTGAGGTAACAAGTTCACAGGGTCTAGGGGAACGTGGGCATTTTTCTGAAAATCATTATTCTGCCTACCATAGGCCTTATTTAAATATGATGATTTCAGTGCACTGCCTCTGCAACGTTGCTGCTATAGATTTTCTCTCTAGTCCTGGCAAAGTCTTTTCCTCAAGGTTTGCCCCTAAGTTCCTAGAGGACATCTCCTTTGTGGTTCTGAGCACTTCCCTCATTGCCACGGATCTGCTAGTCACCCAGGGCTATCAAACAGGAAGAGTGACCTTTGTTTCCCTGCAGACTGACTTCAGTTAGGTCTTTTACATAAGATTTTCCAGACTGTACAGACATGTCTCATCCAAGCAGGAGTACAGCTCTGCTCACATTGAATCTTTATGACTCAGGAAAAGGTCATTGGCTATGAAGTTGGCTACTAAGCAAGGGTCTGTTATTACCTCTGGTAAGAGCACATATAGACAGAAAATAATTCATCTTGAGGGCAGAGGAAACATGGTAGGGCTTCGAGCAGAAATGCTAACCTTGAGGCTTTATGGATTGAACATTTCCTGAGCATGAACTTCATATAAATCTTACAAGCTTTCTGTTGGGACCAACTGTATTTGCCAGTGGAGGCAGTGACCTGCTCTGTAGTATGCTTTAAAAGGAACCAGAAAAGCCTGTCAGACTTATGCCAAACTATGAGGCATGGGGATCAGGAATGTATAATTTTAAAAAAACCCTGAGTCCTTGTGATATTTACTTCTGTTTAAGAATAGACGGATTAAATGCTAAGATTCATTCACAAAGTAGGACTCTAAGAAATTAGAATTCATGGTGTGATGAGGATTAACTCATACCCCACTTGGTCTAAAACGTGGACTCTGTCAGAGGGGTAAGAGCTGGGAAAGCATTAAAGTAGGATCTGTGTTCAGAAGTTCTGTGTCCACAGAGGACATTATACTAAGAACACATTTGTCCTATGGTTTTATGGAACAGTTACTAGAATAGAATTATAAACCCTGTTGCCCAATTTCTTGTGTCCTTGGTCATGCTACTTTACCTACTTGGGCCTTGAGAACAAATAGTGCCTGAGCCACGTGATCCATGTGATGGTTTACTATGTGTCAACTTGACATGGCCACGGATGCCCAGATATTTTGTTAAACAGGATTTCTGGGTGTGTTTGAGAGGCTGTTTCTGGATGAGATTAACATTTAAATCAGTAGACTGAGTGAAGCAGATTGCCCTTTCAAATATGGGTGGGCCTTGTTCAATTCATTGAAGATCTGTGTAAAATAAAAGTCTGAGTAAGGAAGAGTTGTTTCTGATTGCCTGACTGTCTTCAAGCTGATAAATTCATTAGGCTTAAGACTGGAGTTAATGAGCTCTGCTGGGTCTCCAGCTTGTGGCTTGTGGCTGCATATCTTAAACTTCTCAGCCTCTGTAATGTGTGAACCGATTCTTCAAAGTTTATATATCTTTATTTCCACACGTGGGGAAATACACATATATAGACTTACTATACATAATATAGTATTTATATATTATATAGTTTTGTAAGTAACATACAAACTTTATATACATTTTATAAATGATAAATAAACTTATTTAACTCTCATCACCTCATTTGTACCTGGCATTTCCCCAATCAAAGAAACAGCCAGGGATGACCATTGTAGATTTTTTGCTTTCTGGGGATAAATTCATGTAAAGCATTGTATAGGTGAGGAAATTAAGTAAAAGTAGATGTTTGCTATAAGAAGAAATTTTTACGAAATTTCTTCTTCTTACTTAACAGGACATTTGTCTTTTTTCTATTGTTATCATATTATTATTATTCATAGAGTAATTCCAGCTCCAATTAGTGCATATAGGCACACAATTAACAGGCATTTTATAAATGTATTTTCCAGGGACCCACTTTCCAAATCTTTGGTTTCCTTGTGAAATCTTAGGGGAAAATAAGACATAAGCATTTTACTGTGCTACTAATTGATAGAATGCATCATAATATGTGTTATAAAATGGTGAGAGAAGAAGAAACAGGGATGGCCTCCGAATAGGAAACTGCATTTAATTTGTTAAAAAAAAAGTCTTTCTGCAAATATATCGTTACTATCATCCTTAACATAAAGAAACTGGATGTGCAGGTGCTAAAGGGAAAGGTCTGATATGGGATGATTAAACTTTCAGCGCTAAAACCAGTAAGTCCCAGGCAAACCAGAACTAGACAGTCATCCTAGGATTAGTTATTTCATGAACTTCTCATCCAAGATTCTATTTGGCGTTTGAATTGGGGAAGAGATCGAAGCCGGGGAAGTGCTACAAACACCACTGTCAAACAAGGATGAGAACATAGCAGGAGATGAGGTTCGTAGCCTGAGTAAAAGTAGTCTGGGCACAAGAAAACAGAAGAAAACATAAGTGCTCAGGGATTCTCGATTCATCTTTTTTCTAAATTACACAAAGGATATATTGGCAGGTTTTTGTACAGAAGTATGGAGAGCATGATGTTAGACTGACCTTTTAAACTTTTCCCTCCTTCTCATTTGTCTACAGCTCACCAGTGTTAACAGTTTTGTGCATAGACTTTCCAACATTTCTTTATGCATTCCATATTTTTCTTCCACACAAATGACCTCTTCCTACCACACATTTGTTTTTGTCATGCTGTTTTCATTTAAGACATACTTTTTAATATTTTTTCAAGTCAATGCCTCAGATCAAACACATTTTTTAATACTATCATGTCCTATTTTATGAAATAGTCTATCGATGTATGATGACTTATTTAACTATTGACTGGTTCATGGTTACTTACTTTGTTAATGTTTTTCTACTAATAAGCAATGATCCCAGAGGCTGTTTACACATATGTCTTTATACACAGAATGAAGAATTCCTGTAAGATATTCACAATAATGGGAATTAACATGTATGTAGTGCTTATTATGTGTCAAGCCCTACATCAAGCATTTTGCCTTGTTTTAGCTTGGCAAGAACAGTATGTGAAAATTACTACGATTATTTCCATTTCACAGATAAAGAGACTGCAATTCAGAGATGTTAAATTTAAGATATTAAGAGTTTAATATGAGCAAGGCCAAACTGGTAGAAAGAGATGGAGTCAGAGGATAAAAACTCATGTAGCAAGTCTCTAGACCTGGACCAGTGGTACAATTGTGGGATACAATGTGTATCCAGAAATAATTAAATAATTTAAAGACTATATGCTTTAAATTTGTTTTCTAAGAGATTTTCCTCTTCTAAATAAACAATATGTTGGTAAATTCTCATGTAAAAGCTTACTTACAGTCTCTCTTGTCACCTCATGTGCACCAGACATTGTCTCTCGATAGTCAAAGCATCCAGAAAACAGAGAATACGATTTTTCACTTGACTTTATTGTGCCAAATAGCCTTTAAAGGACATTTGATTAGACAGAAATTGTGAACTCTCATGCATTTGGTGCATGACAGCTAAAATTTCATTTTAGTTCTTTAAGCATTTTTCAAAGAGGCTTAATTAAGAAACTATGTTCTTAGCCACAGTGAGACTAATCGTTTTTTGGTATTTTTGATAATATAGGCTATCTTTTTAAAAAGTGTTGCTCTTTAGTGAGGGATAACTGATTTGACTTTCTATTTAGTCTTGTATTTACTTGATTGACCGTTATCATAAGTTTATGTCATTCACATTTTTTTCCATTGAAAAATTTCTGATTTTAGCCTTTGTTCAATTTCTATGTTTGTCTGACTTTTTAAAATTTAACATAAGTTTGCCATCACATTTTTCCATTATAAATTTTCTGCTTTTATATTTTGCTCAATTTCTATATTTGTTTAACCTTTTTTATTTCTATACATTTGTTACAAATTCCACACATTGGTCCAGCATTATGTTATTTAAATATTTTATATAATTAATTTATATAGCAGAGATAAAGGAATGAAGTGCTGTTGCTATTAGTTCCAATTGTTAACTATTTTTCTATGATTGGCCACTCTACTGAAAGTAAAGAAATCAAATATTCTAATAATGATTGTTGTGTATTCAAAGATTTTTCTCCCATGTTTATTTTTGCACAGTAACTTTAAGGATGTAGCTGAGAATCTATTGAACAGAATGTAGAAAAATGTGTGTATTGAGAAACAGAAATTCTCAATAGGCCTATGTGTCTAACTCATAGTATTTGTTACATGAAAGTTAGTAGTCATTGTCAGGCCTACTGGGAATTCTTGACATTATCAGTATTCAGTGCTTGATTTTTACATGGTTTTAAACCAAACACTTTTATCAGTATAATAGTATACAACATTGAACAAATAGTATGCTTTCCTAGCTGTAAGAATCTGCTGCTCATTCTTTAATGTGGTTGAGTTCTCTGGTAGGTTAATATAATTAAAACAAGTGATTTTTAAAAAGTCAACTTAGGAATCATTAACAACAATATTTGCAAGGGATATACATCTTGTCAAATTCATTTCAGTGCTATTAGAAAATGCTTTCTCTAATAAAATGCAAATACAATGGTTACAGAATATTAGTATCTCCAATACTTAGGAAATCATCTCACTATCATCTTAAATATGATATTTAGTTATTGTGTAAAACATGCAGAAATCTGTAAATGTTCGTTGTAAGTTCTTGAAATAAGAGCTTATAGATTCACATGGGTTGAAGAGTATAAAATGGTAACATCTGAAACAATAGAACAAGGGGTAAAACAATGACATAATGATAGATAACATTGTAAAATTATTGGTATTTATGAAAAAAAGGGCCATAAAAAAGGATAAGAGACTGTTTGCTTTCTTCCATGAAGGTGAAACTTCCATATGACTTCTATGACAAACAAGTAACTGTTTACTGACTGCAGAAGAGTAGAAAAATACTGCACTCTTATGAAATATGAGATGATATGTAAGGTGGTATAACATTTTAAAGGTAGATTATGATAAGATGATGCACAAGATAAGCCACATAGTAACCAATACATTAAAATAAATAAGTAATAAGTCAACGACAATGATTAAATTACAATTTTAAAAGGACACAACCACTCCAAATGTAGTCGATAAAAGAGATAAAGACAGGTGACATGAATAGAAAACAAAAAAATATAGTGATTGAAAACAATCAATAAAAATCAGTCTTTAAAAATTATAATTGTATTAAATAAAATTGGTCCAAATACTCCAAATACAAGGAAAAGAATCTTACAGTAGTAAGGAAGTAAAGTTCAACTTTATTCTGTCTAAAAGAAACCTATCTTATATATGAAGACAAGAGTAAAGTAGAAGTAAAAGAATGAAAAAAGAAATACTATGCAAACACAAACTATTAGAATGTAATAGTAGCTATCCTAATTTTGAATGTGTAAATGTTAGTACAAGGAATGTTACTAAGAATAAAAGAATAATCCAGTCTGACAAAGGGTTGATTCTATGAGGATAATACAACTCTGAGTATCCAAGCACACAGTCACAAAACTTCAAAATACATGCAACAAAAACTAACAGAATTGAAAAACAGAGATAGTCTTGAATTACTGGTGGCATTTTAACTCTATCTTTCCAGTAATTGATTTTAAAGAACTGAAAATCAGTAAGGATATACAAAAGTGAAATGAAACTATCAAGTTACTTGATTGAATTGACGTTTATTAAACACACTACCTACCCAATAACAAAATAGTTTTCAATAAATGTTTAAGAATTTAAATAATAGATTACATATGACTGTAAATATATAAATTATCTTTGTATATTTTCTAAGTAAAACAAGTTGTCCTAGAATTTAACCAACATAAGGATATCTAGAAAATCTCCCAATGTTTTGAAATTTGAAAACACACTCCTTCATAAACCATGTGTCAAAAAAATCACAAAGGAAATTATAAAATATTTTGAATTGAATGAAAAAGTTTGAGATACAGCTATAGCATGCTTAGAGGGAAATTTATGATTTTAAATGTTGATGTTTGAAAAGGGGAGCTATCTAAGATCAATTATGTAAGTTTTCAACATAGAACGCTAGAGAAAGATGAGCACATTTGACCTGCAGCAAGTTGAGGAAATAAAGCAATAATGAAATTCAATCACATTGAAAACCAACAGCAAGAAAATTAAATGTAACCAAAAATTGTTTTTTTCTTCCTAAAGGAACATTGCAATTAATGGATGTGTAACTAGATTGATATAAAGCAAATAAAATGAACAAAATGATAAATCAAGAATCAAAGAGGGAACATTATATTTGATCCCATAGACTAGGTTTTCTTAACTTTGGCTTTATTGATATTTTGGACCAGATAATAATTTGTTGCAACAGGCATTTGAAGATGTTTAGCAGTATCTCTGGTCTCTATGTACTAGATGCCAGTAGCAACCCACAGTCCTGGCAAACACAAATGTCTCCGAACATTGCCAAGATCTCCTAGGTGGCAAAATTACCTCCAGTAGAAAAATCACTGCTGTGAACATAAAATGAATAATAAGATAATATTTTAAACAGCCTTTTCATGTTACATTTAGACAAGCTGAAAACTCAGCTCCTTGAAGACAGAACTAACAAAAGAAATGTTTCGAGAAAGAACAAACAATATAGCCCTTTATCAATTAAAGAGATTGCAATTAATTTAAAAATTATTTCCGTAATGCTATATAGGTATGAATTCCTAATAAATCAATACTCCCAAAAGTAATTTTTGTAAATTCTGGAAATGCCAGATGAATCTGGAAACTGAAGAAAAGCAGGGAAGTTAGTGGAAGAGTTGAAATTTGGAGAGAATGAGAAGTATGGTGAGTATTCCCTTTCCTGTAACTTTATTCAAAGGATAGCCATAATTCCAAAAGCTTCAGTGTCAGGCAGTCAGAAATTTCATAGAAATACCAGCAATCTTTCTGGGTGAAACACGGGCACATACCAAAGAGCCCAGCTACAAGAGTATGTGAACAACATCAGCAAGGAAAGAAAAAGAGAAGATTTAATCATATTTCTGTGTATACGCTCAGTCCAGATTTTTAGTTCATCTATGACCCATGCTTGTCTAGGACAAAAAAAGACCCCTGGAAACAGGCTTAAGGAGCCGAGGTGAGATTTTTAGCTGTCATATACCAGAGGCAGGAGAATTTGTAATTTCCATCTAATCAAATTAACTGCCTGTTAAGACAACCATCAAAACTTTTCTTTTTTTCTTTTTCTTTTTTTTTTTTTTGAGTTGGACTCTCATTCTTGTCACCCGGGCTGGAGTGCAGTGGCACACTCACGGCCAACCCAGAGTGGACCTGCTGGGATCAGGTGATCCTTCAACCTCAGCCTTCCAAATAGCTGGAACTACAGGCATGTGCTGCCACGCCCGGCTAATTATTATTATTATTTTTAATTGTAGAGATGAGGGCTCGCCAAGTAGCCCAGGCTGTTCTTGAACTCGTGGGCTCAGGCAATCCTCTCACCTCGGCCTCCCAAAGTATTGGGATTACAGACTTGAGCATGAGAAGCCCATCAACAGTTTTTAGAGCAGTATATCAGAACTTAGAGTGTGTCTAACAAAACAATAGGGGATGAAGTATAAAAATGACAATATTGATTGGTTGCAGTGGCTCAAACCTGTAATCCCAGCATTTTGGGAGACCGAGGTGAGAAGATCGCCCGAGCCTGTGGGTTTGAGACCCGCCTGGGCAACATGGTGAGACCTCCTCTTTACAATAATAAAAAAAATTAGCCGGGTATGGTGGTGCGCGCCTGTAGTTCCAGCTACTTGGAAGGCTGAGGTGGAAGGATCGCCAGAGCTCAGCAGGTTGACTCTGGGGTGGCCATGAGTGTGCCACTGCACTCCATCCTGGGCGGCAGAGTGACACTCCAATTCAAAAAAAAAAAAAAGACAAAATACATGTCACATTTTAAAAAGTCATTTTCAAAAAAATAGATAATCAAGAGACAACAATCTCGAATGACACAGTTGGATTACCACCACCCCCGAAAAAAATGCTGAGGCAAATATTATAAATATGCTCATTGAGAGACAGGAAAATATTATTTTAATGAATAAAATTATAGAAAAATTTAAAACAGAAATAGAAAATATAAAATAGAACAAGAAGTTTGATAACTAAAAAATACAATACTTGAAACAAAAAGTGTAGCAAATGGCTTTAATAACAGAAAGATTAATGGGGAAAGGAGCGATACATATGAATACAAAAAAAAATCCAAAGAGAGAGAAAAAAAGGCTGAATATAAAAATAATTAGGAAAATGTAAAGCCCAAGGCACTTAGAGAATTTTAAAATACAGCACACAAACACACATACACACAAATACACATATATGTCTATATATTTCTGTCAAGGAGTTTAAATGATGTGTATTTAAAAACAGACAACTGAATAAACAGAAAACAAAAAATTTGTAGGAGGAAAATTCAAATACACACTTGACAAAAGAAGATATACATAAAAACAATAAGCACATGAAAATATGCTCAAAATCATTTGCCATCAAAGAAACATAAGTTAGAAGTATGTTGAGACACCATTATACATTCATTAAAAGTGATAAAATTAAATTAAAACAACTAAGAAGAACAATTGTAGATACCATTTGTAGTAATAGCATCTCATATACAATGTGAGGAACATAAAATTGCACTAGTACATTTGTAAGCATTTAGTAGATTCTTGCAAATTTTAACATCCTCAAACAAATTTAATACACATACATATGTACAAAACAATTCAACTCAGGCATTTATTCAAGAGAGATGAAGGTAATTTTTTTTCTCATATTCATAATGGCCTTTTTCACATTAGCCACAACATGAAAATAACCCAAATGTCCGTTATTAGATGAATGAATTAAAAAAAAGTGGTATACTTTTACAATGAAATCTATGCAGAAATTTTTAAAATTTTAAAAATAAATTGCTGATACAGCATGGCTGAACCTCAAAATCATTATACTGAGAGATAATAAAACAACCACAAAAGCCATATATTCTATATGATTTCATTTATGTGAAATGTGAGCTACCACATATGGACAAAAATCAGGCTAATGGTTGTCAAAGACCAACAGTCAAGAGAAGTGGTGGCTTTGAAGGGGGATGTGGAATCTGATAAGGATGGTGGTGATATTTTATAAAAGTGATTGTGGTAGCAGTTTTATGAGTTGGAATCTCACTCTGTCTCCCAAGCTGGAGTGCAGCAGCATGCTCATGACCACCGCAGCCTCGACCTGCTGGACTCAGGTGATCCTTCCACCTCAACCTTCCAAGTAGCTGGAACTGCAAGCATGAGCTACCATGTCTGGCTGATTTTTTTTTAAGTTTATTGTAGAGATAAGGTTTCACCAAATTGCCCAGGCTGGTCTTGAACCTGTGGGCTCAGGCAATTCTCCCACCTTGACCTCCCAAAGTGCTGGGATTATAGGCGTGAACCACCGCGCCCAGCCTAGTTGTACAGTTTAAAGTGTTTTACCATTCCTTCATACAGCTGATAAGAAAACAAATCATCAAAAATCTCCCCATGAAGTAAGCTCCAGGCCTAGTTAGAGTCACTGCTTAATTTTCTCCAATATTCAATAAAGTAACAATATCAAGACTACACAAACTATCAGAAAATAAAATGTCACTTTCCAATTCAGTTTATGAGGCATTACCCTAACACTAAAGCTAAACTAATCATTTCAAGAGAAGTACAGACAGCTATATCCTTCCAGAACACAGATGCAAGGATTCTTAAAAAATATTAGCAAATTGAATTTAGCAATATATAAAAGGATAAAATACCATGTCTAAATGGAGTTTATCCCTGGAATCGATGTTTATTTAACATTTAAAAAATCAACCAATATTATTCAACATATTAACATAATAAGTTACAAAAATAATATGATTACCTCATTAGATGGCAAAAACCTATTGCACTTAACGCAGTCCTTATTGCAATCACACACATTCTCTCTTTCTCTCTCTCTCTCTAAGTTTAGTTCATTGTAGAGACGAGGTCTCTTCAATTTGCCCGGGCTGGTCTCGAACCCGCGGGCTCAGGCAATCCACTTACCTCGGCCTCCCAAAGTGTTGGGATTACAGGCTGAGTCACCGAGCCAGGACTACATTGTTAAATGTGTTGGTAAATATTTGATGTTTTTGAATCTTAATGAATATGGTATTTTAAAATTTTCATTTGTTTGTGTTTCTTTGTATAGAAACATAATTGGGGGAGAGAGAGGGGAGAAAAAAGAAACATAATTGATATATTCATTCATATTTACCTTGTAAACTGCTAAATTTGCTTATTTATTAAAACAGTTTTTTATAGGTTCCTTAGGATTTTCTGTTTGATGATACCAGATGTGAATGAAGAAGGACACTTTTCTTCTTTCTTTCCAAGTGGCCTTTTTTATTCCAGTTTTTGCCTGTTTCTGATGGAGCACTGGAAAAAAAATTGGTAAAAAGAAAATGTTCTGTAACTTGGTTGTGGTGATGCTTACACAGTTGTTTACATTTGTCAAAACTCAAATGAATGCATCTTATTATAAATCAATACACTAGATTAAATTATGAAATCATAAAAGACATGTAGTCAAATGACTAAATTTATAAAAGAAAATATGCTTACTATATCTTTTTCTTAGATATTCAAGATGAATGTTAACTAAAATTCTAAGAAGGCATACACTAAAACAAACAAATCAGAAAAACATCATAACCAATTTTTATCCTCATATTTCCAAAACTCATTTAATTAAGAGAACATATTTTTTTCTTCAATCTGCTGCTCATAAATATCTTTAAGAATTGGGGATATGAGAAAGATCTCTCTGGGACTTTGTGACTAATATAATCCTATGAGTTTAGGAAAATATTCTTGAATAATATGTTAGAAATTCTTTAGAAACAGTTACAAAATAAGCAAATATTGGCATATTCAAATATTTTATTATACAATGAGATAAACTAATGAATTAAAAAAAAATACGAATACTAATTCAAAAGTACCTGATTAGAATGACCAGTACTTACCACTGTTCTTGTTATATGGAAGTCCCGGATTGATGTAAGAAAGAAAGAATCTCGAGTTATTTCTCTGTTTTTTGTTTTTTTTTTAAATTCCACAACAAATGTAGACCTTTTATTCACATTTATGATGATCAAATATAACATACATTTTTTTCAACAAAAACAGCAGCATCTTGTCTTTAATTCATGCACTGTCAATTCATTTCTCTTTTGTAGATCACTACTTTCTAAATTTTCTGAATATTCATTCATTTGAGTGGCTTATTTAAGCTTTGCTTCATCCATAACAGGAAGTTCTGTAGAATGCAACTTTCTTTCCTTTGCTGCCTAAACTGAAGTGGTAGGTGAAAATCTCTGTGCAATCAGCTATTGTGAGAATATTAGCAATGAAAATATGGTTCTTAGTGTGAACATAATAAGTCAAAAGAGTAGATCAAAGAAATAAGTGTACACAACTGCCAATCAGGTGTCATGCAATGCCATTCATGATAGATTTTTTGATACTTTGCATACTTCTCAGGTATGTTGTGCTGCTTGTGTAGTTAATTAATTAATTAATCTTGTATTTTGTTTCTGTACAATAACACCTACAGATGTATTTAAAGTACGTGTATCACTAGGCTACCTGTGAACGAAGAGTGGAAGTGATGTGTAAGTTTACCAAAGTAATCTAAAGAGACGGGAGAGATCAGGGTTTCTAAGTACTTTTTCAAGCTCAATGTTATAGGCAAGCTTTATCCTTTTAAAATAATATTTATTGCACTTTTATATGGAAGGTAATTAAGACTAATTGAATTAAATAATTTGAAAAAATTAAAATAATATTGAATCACAAGGAGCATGTTGTTTTTTTACTTTCTAGACTATGAAAACATTGGTATCTTACATAGGTAAAACAACGTTTTAATCCAGTTTTTGCCTTGGCTTCACGTTTTGAGCTTTTGGCTTATAGTTATGTAGTCCATGGATATGTTATTTTTAATGACTGCATAATTGTATGATAGTAATACTATAATTAAGTGATAATTATAACATACTAATTAGATTACCATGTTGAATGCTTGTACCAAAATTAATAGAACAATTCCTCCATCACTAAGTGGGTGCATTCTTTTGAATTGGTTTTTCTCTTGTTGAAAATAATACAAAATAATATTTTGTTCTACTTGGTACTGAGGGGATAAAGGTATTGTGAAATATGGCAATTATTCAAGACTGTACTTAAAGAGTATACCAGTTATTTCGTTTAACCCTCAAAAGAGATATGACTAGGTAGTATTACTGTAAGTGTCAACATTTAGGAGAAAGATTAAGGAGGAAGAAATCTGAGTGCCATCTTTAGGCAAATCTCACTTAAGTCTTTTATAAAGTAATGTCTTTCCATCTGTGACACAATTCCAGTCCATCACATAAATTTTTCTTTAAGTTCCCCCAGCACTGTTTAGTACTACTCCTTAGTGGGACATGGCTGACATTTTCTTGAAATGTTCCTGTCTCTGCATTATGTAGGCCTCTCTTTTGTGGTCCTGGTTGAACACTTTGAGGTCTTTTCCTCTCTCTTGAACATCATATACGTCAATAATTCTTGAACAGAATTGATGATGACATGTTCGTATCCCAGAGCACCCCTGGTAAAGGGCTAAGGATGCAGCTGTCATTTAGTTAATAGTTTGTGATTGATTAATCTCAGGTATCTTTTTTGCCTGTGACTCTGTTTTGATTGGATATACATGTATATTTAGTTTTGCTGCTTCCAAACTCTGCAAGTATTGTTATTTTTGAAATTACAGATTATTGGTGAATTCTAGCTTTCGTTGTCTGAATGCCCTTCTCTATCTTCTGTCAAAATCTCTCCTTCTTATCAAATCCTATATCAAATAAATTCCCTCATTAATATCCAGTTAGATTTATTCTATAAAACTCCAGCCATATATTTAGAAAAAAGGCTTTTAATTTTTGTACAGTGACTGTGATCAATGAATTCACATTTGTACTAACATAATTTCCAATCCAAAATCTTTAATATGACATTTACATCCATCTGTGACCTGAAATTATCTTACTTCCTCCCAGGAAACTCCACCTTGTGGGCTTTTTATCTATTCATCTCCTCTATTTGATGTTTATTTCCCTGGTCATTTCAACTCTAATGGCATTTCTTTTTTTCTGAAGACTAATATTTTGCTTTCTTCTCACCTCAATCTTTTATATTGCTATTATTTGCCTAAACTCAGTTCCTAAGAGCAGTGACCTTATTTATCCTATTATGTATCTTGCAAAAGCCTTTCATTCACAGACATTTGATTCATGTTTATCTAATAAAACAAATGGAAGTTAAATAACAGGGTATACCCTTTGTGCTCCTCTTTGTGTCTTCTAAATTGTATTTGAAATTCTAGACAGGTGCAGAGACCATAGCTTCTATTTCTGTGTCTACACTATCTTTCTTTTTTTTTTTTTTTTGAGTTGGCGTCTCACTCCGTTGCCCAGACTGGAGTGCAGCGGCCGCTCCCGACCACCGCAGCCTTGACCTGCCGGGCTCCGGCGATCCTTCCGCCTCAGCCTTCCGAGTAGCCGGAACTACAGGCACGTGCTACCACGCCCGGATAATTTTGTAATTTATTGTAGAGATGAGGTCTTGCTTGCCCAGGCGGGTCTCGAACCCGCGGGCTCAGGCAATCCACTCACCTCAGCCTCCCAAGGCACGGGATTACAGGCT
>CAUYQG010177184.1:0-15325 GCA_963574415.1 Tarsius wallacei
GGTAGTTTTAATATTAAGGATTGTTTAAGCTTAGTAATTTTAGGTTAATGATTACTTAGGATATTGTTTTATGAATTAAAATGTTGTGTTAATTTAGAAAACCCAGTGTGATTTCTGGACTGGACAACATTCTTTAGAACCGGTTTGAGTTGAATTTGTTAAGCGTTGCCATATTAACCATGCAATGAAAACCTTAATATAGTAGTTGGGGCTTGTGTTAATTAGCATAGAATAAAAGTTTATTAGAATAAGTTAGTCATGGCATAGGTATTGTGTGTGTAAGGGGTTTAAGGCTATTGATCATTAGAGGCACTGTGATACTAGGAAAGATTGTTATATTATTTTTGGGGAACACTAATCAAGCATGGGAAACAGTAAGACAATTTGGGGTTTGTTCTTCCTCGTGTCTGAGGAAACACCTGGTGGGTAAGGGGAACGCCCCTCATCCACCTGGCTTTGTATTCATGTGAAAGTCTTGTGATTTAACTTGTGAAAATTTAGGATAAAAGGCTTGTGGTTTCACCCATTAAACGGCTTCTGCTCAATCCATTGAACAATGGTCCATTCTTTTTCTTTCTCTTTCCTTTTCTTTCTCTTTCTCTATATCTATCTCTTTTGCAGAACCGGCTCCTGCACTAGATGGGAGTCCAGTGTGTCGGCTCCTGCACTAGACAGGAGACCAGTCTCCAGGGTATTGGCTCCTGCACTAGACAGGAGTCCAGTCTCTTGTTCCCCAGGAACAATCGCTGATGCTGCCACACCACTCAGGGACCCTAATCTCTCCACGGGGGCTGGTCCCCTGCACTCCTCACTTGCTTCATATCTGTAATACATCTCAGTCATAGACACACCCAACCTCCGAGAATGCCCCAACCACCAAGGCAGTACTTATAGTTCAAATTTTCCTACCTTGGCTCTTGCACGAGGTTGCCTGGTTGCCACAATGTCTGCTTTTTTTATTCTCAGTATCACTTCCACTGCCTCCAGAACAATAGTCTCGAGCTTATTTGCAGTCCTGGGAGCAGCCGAGTGACCCAAGCAGAGTAGGCCACCTGGAATTGGGTGGGACGTATCTCTCCCTCTGCTGGGGTCCCCCTCCCACAGATGCAGAGTATGCTGAAGGAGCCCTCATATTGTGAGAAATGAATTCACCCATCCAAAATCAAAGGATGGACACAGAGACGAGGAGTGCAGCAGAAGTGAGTCTTTAATGATGGTCTTACAAGATTGGGTGTCTGGTGTGCAGGCACACCCAGAGCAGTTACAGCAAGCAATTTATTCCTTAGTGCACTGGTTCCTGCCTTGATTCCTCATTGATGGAGGACTGCAGGGTCACAATCTTTCCCAGATGTCACCTAAGGGGTTTTTAGTCCAAATAAGTTAAAACAAGTACTTGTCGCTATTTGATTGGAGGGTTTTAGCTTTTTAATGTCTACATAAGTTTCATTTCCCCAAGATGTGACTATTACCATGCCTCCCTTTGTTTTGTCGTTTGGTCACATCAGCAATTAATCATTTATTGTCCTTCAATGATGTGACTGTTACAAACCTCCCTTTGTTTTGTCTTTCGGTCATGTCAGCAGACTTTTTTCATTTTATGAAAATGTATCATCTATTGTCTTTCACACAGCTACTCAGGAAACTGAGGCAGAAGGATCACCTGAACCCAGCAGGTCAAGGCTGTAGTAGCCATGAGCATGCCACTGCACTTCAGCCTGGGCAACATAGCAAAACCCTGTATCTAAAAAAAATAACTTGAGATGATGGCAAAATTTATATAATGTCTCCTAATATTTTCCAAACATCATTAAGAAAAAATAAATAGATACAAATGAAATACAAAATTTAATAATAATAACTATGTTTTACAGTGTGTTTACTTAAAAAGACTTTTTACCTTCTTTTGGTAACTTTACCCTCAGGGTTTTGCTGAGCTAAATTAAATGTTGAATATTCGTTGACTATATGGTCTCTTAAAGGAGGGACTCTGATAAACTTAGAATAAACTTAATTCACATTTTGCCTCAGCATAACCATTTTAGCCGAGACTGACATACTTTGAATCCAGCACAGGTTAGACATAAATAGATAAATTTCCAATAGGTAGGTTTTAGGAAGCATTCAGACATTTTACTGCAGGCCAAGCTGGCAACCTACCCCAATCCCTCAAGAAATCTCCATCAGATGCAAGACAAAGACAGCCCAACCATTCAATTCATGAGTTAGTATAATAATCTCTAAGGAACTTTCAGTTTCCTTGTCAAAGGCAGAAGGTCAAAGATCACCCCTTAACTGACCGAAGACATAGAAATGATAACAAGACCACATTTTTGCTAAAGAGCTTGTGGATTGAAAACTTCTGACAGGTCTCCTGCAAGAAATACCCCTCCCCTTGTCTCTTCCCATCTAGCCCAGAAACATGGCAGCAATCATGTCAGTACCTGCTCTTGCCTACCCCTTCATGATGACGTGGAACAGACCACCACCCAGTCACCTTAATGATCTTCCCCCATCAAAGGGAAGGATTAAAAGGACTCAACCATGAACAATCAGCTGCCATTGCCTTGCTAAGATATGGGTGGCCACGTGCTCTTTGAGCTATGGCTAGGCCGTATTTTCTTAAGCTTTGGACACCTCCCCTACCTTGGGAAGGTGAATATCCTCTCTCTCTCTGTATATATATATGTATATATATCATACTAATTTAGTTTAAAAATAAGCTATATTATCTAATCTAACTTCTGTGCAATTCTTTGCATCTTTCGTGTGGTATCGGATTGCACACCAGACACTCACATCCCCAGCAGGCCTAACCTAACATTCTGGAGGCCCTGCTGGAAGTGTGACCAAACAGTCTCCAAATAAGATATAATGCTAACACATTAATGACTAATTATGAGTTTAAGCTTATATACGTTTGGCTTTTTATTTTAGAGAAACACAAATGTTTAAATCTCTTAGTAAAAATGTCCTATTTCACACTTAAAAATTGTTTCATTAGAAATCTTGTTTCAACTGTCAGGGGAGCGAGGGTGGGATTGGCAGTTGAGGGAAACTGCTAGGAGAGAGAGGGGCATACCTCATCAACAAGAGTACCTGCATAATCAACGTTTGTATACCTAACCCTGAATTGTACCCCACATCTTTATAATAAAAAAAGGAAATCTTATGTTTCTAAACATTATACAATGTGTATTCATAAATTAATGGTATGTGACATACAATTAAAAATTATTAAGACTGTTAAGAGTTAAAATACTGACAATATAGTAACTAAAACTAGAGATCAGAAGGGAAATGATTCTATATACAGAATGTATAAGAAAAGCAAAATAGTTTTTGTTAAGGGAAAAATAATTTAGATTATTAAAAGGTACTTTAAGTTGAAGAGATAAAAGAGGGAAAGAATGAGAAGATAAACTGATTGGACACAGGAAGTTGGGAAAGAAAGAGAAGGAAAAATTGTGAACGGTTATGAAAGGTTTACGGAAATCTTACCCTATGCAGTCGAAACTGAGATAAAATGGTTTATTTTAGGATTTTATAAACAAACCAAACTAAAATCACTAATATAAAAAAAAATTTTTTTAATTGGCCAGGTAGGATGGTATGTCCCTGTTATCACAGCTTTTCAAGAATCTGAGACAGGAGGATCACTTGAGCCCAGGAATTTGAGGCTACAGTCAGTCATAACTGGGCCACCACACTCTAGTCTGGGTGACAAAGCAAGGCTATTTTTAAAAAATAACTTTAGCATAAATAATATATTGATGTAAAGATAGAATTCGGTATTTGTATAATTTAATAAGAGATAGTGGCTGGGCATGGAGATTCACACCAAGAATTGTTTCAACCCAGGTATTTAAGACTAGAGTAAGCAACATAGCAAGACTTCGTCTCCACCAAAATAAATAAATAAATAAATAAATTAGCCAGGCATCATGGTGTATGCCTGGAGTCCCAGCTCCTTGAGAGGCTGAGGTGGAAGGGATTACCTAAGCCCAGGAGGTTGAGTCTGTGGTAACCCACCATTGTGCCACTGCATTCCAGCCTGGGCAACAGAATGAAAACTTGACCTTCCCTTCCCTCCATCCTCTCCTCCAACCCCCCCCAAAAAGAAGAAAGAGAGAGTAAAAGTTTTGCTTACCTTTTCAGTGAAGTGCAAAAAAAAAAAGAGAGAAAATGTTTGCCTCATTTTTTTCTTTTTTCTTTTTTTTTTTGAGTTGGAGTCTTACTCTGTCTCCTAGACTGGAGTGCAGTGACACACTCATAGCCACCACAGCCTCAACATGCTGGGCTCAGGTGATCCTTCCAAGTAGCTGGAACTACAGGCAAGCCACCACTCCCAGCTAATTTTTTTTTTATTGTAGAGATTAGGTCTCACCAAGTTGCCCAGGCTGGTCTCGTACCTGTGGGCTCAGCCAATCCTCTCACCTTGATCTTCCAAAGTGCTGGGATTATAGGCATGAGCCATTGTGCCCAGCCACCTCATGTTTTATTAGGTCTTTTGATTGTTTGACAAACATAAACTAAATCTCTTATCTATCAAAGTGCAAAGGTTTTCACTTTTTGAAATCTTCAGTTAATCACCTTGGCTTAATGTTTTTTACAGTGACTTGTGATCCTATTTTGATCAAGTGTTTTAAATCCTTAATATTTGACATACTTCTCAAAATCAAATTTCAAATTCTAAAATTAATTATTTTCCAAAAGGAACTCCTGGAAGTCCAACAGAGACAAATTAGTCTTATTTGCCATGTTAAAATCATATGGGAAGCAATGTCAAATAAGAAATGTCATTTAGCTTTCTTTGAGTTATATTTGTATGGATATGCTATTTATTATGTGTTCCAAAATTATATGAGATTCCTAAAATTCTGACATGTTTTTATATGTTTTCAAACATAATTATGATTATGTTAAATTGTTGCATGCCACAGAAATAATCAAAGTTCCCTGTCAATTGCACCTTTAATCGTGTCTACTCTGTCTTTTGTTATCTACAAACAGTGCTTTATTTTGACTCTCCTCAACATGCTGTTTATAATTGGCTATAGTCCAATTTTTTTTTTCTTTAAGGAAATTCTTGGGGTGATGACTTTGGATACCATATCATTGAACTAAATAATCATTTCTGGAACTCTAATTTTAAAAAAAACTATTGTGTTCATGAAGATTTCTAACCCAACATCAAGCAGAACAAGAATTAATTACATGGGGCTACACTGATAAGAGGAATGAGATGACTTTTTTGAAACATTGCTGATTCTTTTCATATTTTGTTTTCTGGTGGTGGGGGGGAGGGATTTTTTCTTTTGAGTTTTCTGTAGCTTATAGCAATTGGGTAAAATATATCTTTGTGAGAAAAATCAAAACATTTGCCTTTCTCTCTGAATTCTCCAAAATTTGGAAACTCTTTATGAATATTCTTATTTGATAGCAATCTAGATAATTGCATAAGTTCAATAAGAATCTGTTTTCTGTAACAGGGCACAATTAAAGGCACTGGTTATTTAACCAAGACTTGGCTATAATTGTATATTTTTAGACATGACCGGACTGCTTTGAGGAATTATGGTTGACTTTATAGAACTCATAAAAATGTCCTTGGAAAGATTACCCTGATACCTTGTCTACTTGGTTTCCCTTTTAAGGTTTCTGACCTTTCCATGTACAAAGAATGACACTTTCTTACAGGCTCAAGAAATTAAGATATTTCTGAACCTTGGAAAAGAGAGGAATTCACCCAATTTGTACAGGAATTACAGACATAGTCAATGGCAAATCTTTGGCTTGGCTTTCTAGTCTTGAGGCTTTTAAAAGTTTAATTTGAAATTTCTTATGAAAGTTCTGTTAAAACCAACTTGAAAGATCCTATATGGCCAATCACTATTCTTGTTGCATTTTATGCAAATAATCAGACTAAGTACAATGCTATAACTTATTTGGCAAGTAAATTGCTCCTACTAAGATTCATCTTTGGTACAAATGGAGAACTGGAGAGAAAGAAATTAGTTTCAGAGGAAAATTATAGCATACCTGTTATTAGATTCCAGTCTTGACCACTGTTTTTGAGTTTTTATTGTTTTCCTATTACTTGGACTAATAGGTTTTACTATGTATCTTTCATTGTTTTACTTCTGAGAAAACCAAAAGCATGAAATTCCAAAGACTAGAGCAAATTCAACCATCAACAGCAATAATATAAATCAGTGGCTTGACTGAGGACTATCCAGGAATGAGCCTTCTTGGGAATGATAGAAGGATGTGAAGGATGTCTCTCTCTCTAACCTAAACAGAGATTGATCATCAGAGCTTCCTTGGAACACTTTTTTGATCAACAAGGGGGAAAAAACTAGAAAAGAAAAATATCCCAGAGCAGTCTGAGCTATGTGATACATGCAAAATGAATCAGGCCAAGAAAGACACGAGTATGGGACTTCAGTTATCTCTCCACACTCTCCTCCCTTGCCCAACATCCATTCCTGGGGCAATTGTATAAAGTAATTTTGCTCCTGACTGGCTGCCTCACCCATTATTTCCATGTTCCTGGGATGTGTAATACAAAGAACAAAGTATAGCTCACCAATAGCTTATCCACTTGTAACTGCTGCTGATGAGAGTACATATTCAGGACAACTTGAACCTCTGTCTCCAGGCTGCAATCCTCAAGCTTAGATCAAATAAACTCTCTGCTCATCATTTTTGCCTCAACTTCTTCCCTTTAGGTCGACACCTGTCAAGGAAGTGGGGATGCTCTGCCCTGCGCGATCCCACAGGGAAGAGATGAACAAGAGGCATCTCATCTAATTTTATAAAGCTTATAAGCTTACAGCACAATCTGGGACATGTTACTGGCTGTTGGTGCCCTTCTCTGAAATACTTGTGGAAATGTTGTCAGTGATAGGGTTTGTAGGGGGATGGGAGAGGAGGTTGCAGCTAAAACAACTCATCATATAAACCACGCAAACGGAGCACAGAGTTGCAAAGGCCCAAAAAGCTAACACTGCTCTAACAGAGTTCTGCTACTAATTATTTTACTGCCAATATCTGCTTTCCCCAGACTCGCATCCCAAAGCTGTGTGACTGATAATGTACTGATACTGACTGTCAGTGTTTGCTTTCCTAAGGCTGCATTTCAGAGACAAGTGATTAACAGCATCCCTGATAGTGACTGGCTTAATGCAGACATCTGCACTTCAAGGCTGTGGGACCGGCCTCAACAGGACTGACGTCTGCATTTCAAGGCCAGGTGACCAACAACTCAAACTCCCCAAACTGCTTCTTCGTGCCATAGCCTAAACTCCCTAAAACTGTTTCTCACCTGAAGTCAGGTATATAAATGGCCTGCAAGAGAACAAAGGTCACTGGTTTTTCTCTGTAGGGCCAACCATCCTCCCTGCCTTCTTTTCTTTAATAAACCTTTTAACCACTTCCTTCTTGGCATACTTTATAGTCAGGACACAGGAAATTGTTGCTAGAAAAAAATAAAGGACATTATAATTTTTTTCTTTATAAATATTGCAAGATGATCACCATACAGCTGAGGAACAACGTTTTTTTCAAGGCATTGTCACCTATATCATCATGTGTGATATTCAGAAGAACCATGTTGGCATGTTTCTCTATTTTCACTGGTCTTCCTAAAGCACAGAAAATCCAAATGATTTACCCAAATCACTCAGTCAAAGGCATAGGCAAGACTTAAATCTCTATCTGCTGACTCTCAGCTGAGTTCTCTTTCCTCCAGAGTCTGCTCATTTCAGTAAATCACCCTTGAGTCAAATATGGTTCACAGAAACATCTCTGAGATTTTTCATTGAATATGTCCCACTGTGATGACCTCCAACATATTGTTAGAACTGATTATGCTGACATCACATTATCATACCAAGAAGGAGAAAATGATTTCTAAGAAAAGAGTGTTTTAGCAGGGAAATATAGTGTGACTGTCTCCACACACACACACACACACACACACACACACACACACACACACACATAAATTAAGCAGGTGTGGCAGCATGCACCTGTAGTCTCAGCTACAACAAAGGCTGAAGCAGTAAGATTGCTTGAGCCCACGGGCTCGAGACCAGCCTGGGCAACTTGGCGAGATCTCATCTCTATAATAAAAATAAAAAAATTAGCCGGGCATGGTGGCACAAGCATGCCTATAGTTCCAGCTACTTGGAAGGCTGAGACAGTAGGATCTCCTGAGCCCGGAAGGTTGAGACTGCAGTAGCCATGATTGTGCAACTGGGTGACAGAGTGAGACTCTGACTCAAATAAGTAAATAAGTAAATAAATAACACGTAGCCTAAGAGAAACAAACATTTGCATAAAGATTCTTGCTTATGAGCAAAGTATCTGCATTTTCTGAGATGCATGGACATTATAGTAATTAAGAGCAGTGATTTCAAAGCTCAGATTTCTACAAAACATCTGTTCAAGGCAATTTAAGCTTTCTCTAACCCTCTCAAAATCCTTCTAGGCCCTGTCCACTGCCAACATCCTACATTTCTAGGTATTTGATACAGCCACACCCCTCATCCAGGCACCAAAATCCATATTAGCAGCCTAATAATGTCATCATAAAATTAGCATCTGAAAACAACAAACATTTATATCTCACAGTTTCTGTAGGTCAGGAATCCAGGTGTGGTTAGCTAGATGTCTAGCTATGGGTTTCTCACAAGGCTACCATCAGGGAAACCTACTTCCAAGCTCACTCACCTGGCTGTTGGCATGCTTGAGGTCTTCTCTAGCTGTTCTTTGAAGACATCAGTTTCTTGCCACATGGGCCTCACCACAGAGCAGGTCACAACTTGACAGTTGGCTTCCCTCAAAGCAAAAGGGTGAGTGAGAGAGAAAGGTGCTCATGACAGAAATTAAAGCCTTTGTGTAACTTCGTCTCAGGAGTGAGAGGTCATCACTACCGAAGTATGTATATTATGTACCAACACCAGAGGGTAGGACTCACGGGGGCCCACCTGCCACATTAACCTTCCTACCACACACCTTCCTCTCTCTCCTCCCTTGCCTTTTCCCTTCCTTCTTTCCCTCTCTGCTCCCTTCCAGCACTTTTCTTTGAGTCTGCCATCGCCCAGGAGCTACACCAGGCATCGAGTTACAAAGCCTAGGAACTCTGAGGTTTGTAGCCCAGTGGAGAATAAAGAGTTCATAAAATAACTGTTTCCTAAGCTTTAGCCACTCACCACTTTGGTCATATACATGGACTTCTTAAGCAGTTTCTTGTTCAATGTTCTTCTTTAAATCAGTTCACCTTTAAGACATGGCCTCATCCTAAACTTGTGATTCCTGACCCTGGCTGCCCAGTGGCATTGCCTAGGAAGACTGTTTAGTCAGTAGGGGAAGGGGATGTGATTGACACTGGACAGTCTGTTTCACTGCTTCACACTTGCTTTATCATGCTCTATGCCCACCCCAGGTCGTCACCAGTGGGAGGTGACAGCTTACCTGAGAGGAAACCAACACTTCTACCCTTTGGAAACAGATGGAAAGCTTTGTCTTATTCTGCCCTTCACACCATCCCCTGCCCTTACTCTTCCTGGATAGTCATTAACCAAGGGGCAGACACATCTCATTCACAAAAGAAGGAAACTTCCTTGTTTGTTGGCTTTATTAAAAAGAAATGAAGCCTTATTGTGGGCACTTGCGACCCCCAGTGGTAGAGAAGGAGAAGTGCATCCAGTGATGTCAGGATGTGCCCCCTGAACAGGGAAAAACAAATTCTTTTTCCCCTGCTTCACTTTTGACTCCAGACATCAAGTAATTCTCTGATCCTCTGTGGACACTAACCAGTGGTTTACAGTTTAATTCTGAGACTAATGTAAACTAGAATAAAACCCTAAGCTTCCCACAAGCTATGAACTGACCCCCTTTTGGCCAGGGGCACCCCAGAGAAACCTGAAAAACTAAGTTCTTTGCCAGGCCATGATGAAAAGGGAGGTTGAACGTGCCTTATTATACTCTTTTTCTTTGGGGTTTAGACATACCTGACCAGTGTTGATGTGAAAATAGAGATGATAAGTCTGATAGAGTGAACCCTGTGACAATAACGATGCCAAATTATAAACAAGAACTGAGATCACAGAAGGCAAGGGTTAAGTCACTTCCTATAAACCATAAAATCTTGTTAAATGGTTCCTTTAAAAAAATTAACCTGGGATAATGTGGTTGACTTTCTAATCTGACTCTTGTGTACCATCACATGACAGATAGAAGACTCCCTTATTTAAGCATTCCTTTGTACTGACTTAAAGTCTTCAGACAAAGTTTAACTCTTTCAACCAATTGCCAACTAAATAATTTCTAAGATGCATTTGTGACTTTTAAGTCCTTGCTTAGAGATGTCTCACCTTTTTCTGACCGGGCATGGTGGCTTAAGCCTGTAATCCCAGCACTTTGGAAGGCCGAGGTGAGGAGATTGCCTAAGCCCACGGGTTGGAAAACAGCCTGGGCAACTTGGCAAGCCCTTATCTCTACAATAAATAATAATAATAATAAAATTAGCCGGGTGTGGTAGCGCACGCCTGTAGTTCTGGCTACTTGGAAGGCCGAGGTGGAAGAATTGCCTGAGCCCCCCAGGTCAACACCGGGTTGGCCATGAGCATGCCACTGCACTCCAGCCTGGGTGATGGAATGAGACTCCAACTCAAAAAAAAAAAAAAAAAAGATGTCTCACCTTTTTGGGCCAAACCAATGTAAATCTTCCTTGTATAGACTTATAATTTTACTTCCGGTTCTTGTCTCCATGAAACATATAAAACCAAACTGTCACCTGACTGCTTTAGATTACTCTCCCAGGAACTCTTGAGGCTGTGTTCCTTGGGCCATGATCACATATGTTGATTAGAGTAAATCTCTTTTAAGTACTTTACAGTTTGGCTTTTTCACAAATACTAATTAGTGCATAGGTAGCACAGATCCCACAAGTTAAGGCTTCAGTCCCTCAAGACTACCCCCCACTTCAGATGCCAAATTGCAAGTCCCAGGTTATGACCTGTGCTTCTAACCAACCGGTTAAAAATCAAGGATTTCCACAGAAACCATCCTTATAAACTTTATAAAATTAATCAGGGAATGGGGAGGGGAAGAAATGAAAATAAGAGCTTGCAGCACATGAAGCTTTCATCACTAGGCCAGCTTGCTCTCTGAACTGCCTCCTCATCATTTGCTGCTTATGCTCTAGAATCTTGCAAACCCTGCCACAAAATTGGAGTTTCCTTTAGCTGCTCTATAGACAAGCATAGTGAAGTATTAAATTTTCCACTTGAAATATTCTTTCAGATCCTGCATACTGATGAAACTACTATGTCAGTTGGTCTGAAGGCCCCATGAGGAGCTGACTCACCAAAAAACACAGTTTCCATATCCTGATGATTTTATCCCCTCTCCCAACTAATAAATGACCCCAATTTTCCAGCCTTTTACCCTCCTCAATTCCCTTGAAAACTCCAGTCCAGAATTCCTTGGGGAAACAGATTTAAGGGTTCCTTCTATCTCCTCACTTGGCTGCCCTGCAATCATTACACTCTTTCTCTCCTGCAAACTCTGCTGTCTTGGTGTATTGGTCTGTTACAGCACAGTGGGCATATATGTCTGGTGGTCCTGTAACACCTCAACCTCTTCCTTGGATTCAATCATTTGCTAAAATGGTTCACAAAACTCAAGGAAACACTTGTATTTATCAGTTTTTTGTTTTTTGTTTTGAGTTGGAGTCTCATTCTGTTGCCCAGGCTGGAGTGCAGTGGCATGCGCACGGCTACCGCAGCCATGACTCACTGGGCTCAGATTCTTCTGTTTCAGCCTTCCAAGTAGCTGAATCTACAGGTGTGTGCCACCATGCCTGACTAATTTTTTGATTTATTGTAGAGACGAGATCTCACCAAGTTGCACAGGCTGGTCTCGAGTCCCTGGGCTCAGACAATCCTCTCGCTTCAGTCTCCCAAAGTGCTGGGATTACAGGCTTGAGCCATTGCACCCAGCCTATCAGTTTATTACAAAGCCTATTGCAAAGGCTGTAGATGAACTGACAGATGAAGGGTACCTAAGGCTAGGTATATGGGAAGGAGCGGAGACCTTCCATACCTTCTCTAGGTGTATCCAGGCACCTCCATATGTGCAGCAACCCAGAAACTCTCAGAACTCCATACTTCTGGGGTTTTATGGAAGCTTTGTTATGTGAGCATGACTGATTAAAATCATTGGCTATTGGTGATCAACTCAACCTTCGGTTCCATTTCTTTCCTAGAGGTGTGAGGCTGAAAATTGCAATTATATGGTTTGTCCCCCTGGCAACCCATCCATACATTATTTGATTACATACAAAAGACATTTATCCTTTTGGCCATTCCAAGGGTTTATGAAAGGGACAGGGGAGGATGAAACCCAAAATGTGCATTTCTTATTATATCACATTACCCACCTATTAACATTACTACCCACTCTCTGTCATTCTGTGTCCCAAATTTTAAGTTTTGTATTTTTCCTGCAAAGCTCCAAATCTTCCTCCTCCCTTGCTATCTCCCAACTCATGACTTCTCTCCTACAACACTGAAAAAAATAGAAGCCACACAGACTCACCCACCATGGCACCGACCCCAATAATCTTACCTACACATGGAAAAGAGGGGTCCTCTTCCAGTGCAACATTTAGGCCCCATCTTGCCTTGTTCTCTCATAAATCTCCTACATCTCCCTCTCCTCTAACTGGCTTCTTCTAATTGGCCTTTGTGCAATGGCTCTGTCTCGCCCGTCTGAAAAACCTAATGAAAACCTTTCTTGATCTCACATATCCCTTCAACTGTTTTCTTACCCCCTTTCTCCCCTTCACAGCCAGGTATCTCCAAGGTTGTCCAAACTCAAACACTCCATTTCTTTACCTCTTGCCCACCCCCCCACACAACTTTCTCTATTTGTCTCCCACCTCCATTACACAGTAAACACTGCCAATGCTGAGGTCATCAATAAATAAACTCTATATCAGTTTATTATTAAACAAAAATTATGGGAGGCCATTGTTTTGGACTAAGCTCCTGCTCTAGACCCAAAGTCCACGCCAAACCAAAGTGCAGTCACTCATGCTAAATGCTACCTAGTCAAACTGAAACTTTAAGGAAGCAGATATATCCCAAAACAGACCAGTTTTTCCTGAAAGCAAGAGATTCCAGTCTACCTGAGTCAGCATGATAAAGAGGTCCCCTTAGCTTCAACTCTCGCAGAAAAGTAACCAGATGTTAACCAATCATTTCTGTTTCCTTGTTTCTACCTTATAAAACCCAGGGTTCTGTCATTGCTTGGTGGGTACTCTCATTCTATTTTGTAGCATGAAGGCTGCCTCAATTAATAAATTGCAAATAAAAGCCAATTGGGGCCAGGTGTGGTGGCTCACGTCTATATACCCAGCACTTTGGGAGGTCAAGGTGAGAGGATTGCATGAGCCCAGGGGTTCAAGACCAGCCTGGGCAACTTGGCGAGACCTCATCTCTACAATAAATAAAAAAATTAGCTGGGCGTAGTGGTGTGTGCTACTTGGAAGGCTGAGGCAAAAGGATCACCTGAGCTCAGCAGGTTGATGCTGCGGTGGCAGTGAGCATCATGCCACTGCACTCTAGTCTGGGCTACAGAGTGAGACTCCAACTCAAAAATAAATTTAAAAAATAAAATAAAAAAGCCAATTGGATCTATAGCTTAATTTGCTACAATTTTGTCTTTTGATAATGTACAGTTTTGAAATATATGTTTTGACATCTCCTTTGCTGCAGACACTGTGCAGGCGCTGGGAGTTCACTATAAACAAAAGACAAAAAAAAAGAAGTCTTTGCGTAGTTTACCAGCTGGCTACTATAGGAGTGTGAAGGGATGATATGAGAACTTCCCATTGTCATTTGACTTCATCTTCAATGGGAACCGACCCCTCGCTAATTTTTGAAATACCTTTTGCTGGGTATCATTTTTCTGATATAGCTGATACATCTCAGCTTCCTTGGTCAACTTATTATCATCATCCTGTCTGATGTCAACTGAAGAAAAAAATCAAGCTCTCAAAGTACCATGGTTAGTTTTATTCAGAAGTTTTACCGAGGACTACAACCCAAGGCCTCCAGTCCTGGGGCAGTTTTGTTAGACTGGCACAATATTTCATTCAACCCACTGCTTATACACAGATGATGAGGGTTCAGCAGGTGAAAAATCACATCAAACTTGCTGAGAAGATACAGTAAAGCAGGATTCCATCAAGGTTTGGGCGTAAAAGTACATCTGGTCATAGATTCCTAAAGGACATTTGGTTACAGATTGCAGAAGCATTATCAGTAACCCCATCAGGCATCATCTTATGTGTAGGAAAAAGCAAGGACCAGGGTCATTTATCTTTTAAGGAATATAGTGACTCAGGCAAGAGACATGGGGAGTCAGTTGTTCTATCCTGCTTGTTCAAAGCATCTTCCAGAGAAACTGCGTTTCATCACAGTCAGAGATTTAGGCAGTGTAGCGGCCATGGCTATTGGCCCCTGACAGGTCACTGAAAAATCATTGGCATGAGGCAGATTGGTTAATAGGAGAAAAGGTGTACAAATTTATCTAACATGTACAAGGGGAGGCCCTCAAAAAACAGAATTAATTTTTGGAAGGTAGGCCCCTTGTAGTAAAGGCTTCCCCCACTAAGTATTCTAGGAGCCCATCAGCATCAGTGTACCAGCTAGTGTTGTGACAGGCTGCATTTGACTTCAGTGAATTTTTAAAAAATTTATCTTAGTTTAAAGATGTGGGGTACAATTTAGGATTAGGTATACAAGTGGCCATCATACAGGTAAAGTTTGGGCCTCCCTTTGGTCCCCACTTTGCCTGGTTTGAGGTCAAATACCCTTATTAATGCTATGTGCCCTCCCTCTCCCCTGGCAGTTTCTGGCTACTGCCAATCCCTTTCTTTTTTTTTTTTTTTTTGAGTTGGAGTCTCACTCTGTTGCCCAGACTGTAGTGCAGTGGCCGCTCCCAGCCACCGCAGCCTCGACCTGCTGGGCTCCGGCTATCCTTCCACCTCAGCCTTCCATGTAGCTGGAATTACAGGCATGCACTACCACGCTCAGCTAATTTTTGGTTTATTGTAGAGATGAAGTCTCACCAAGTTGCCCAGGCAGGTCTCGAACCCGCGGGTTCAGGCAATCCGCTCACCTCAGCCTCCCAAAGCGCGGGATTACAGGCTGAACCACCGAGCCCAGCCCAATCCCTTTCTTATAGTACTATGGCAAATGTTCAAGGTCTGCTTATGAGTGAGAGTGAATTTCATTTTTGGAGATTATTT
>CAUYQG010177186.1:0-16615 GCA_963574415.1 Tarsius wallacei
GGCTAATTTTTTGATTTATTGTAGAGATGAGGTCTCGCCAAGTTGCCCAGGCGGGTCTCGAACCCGCGGGCTCAGGCAATCCACTCACCTCAGCCTCCCAAAGGCGCGGGATTACAGGCTGAGCCACCGAGCCCGGCTCAATTTTTCTACTATATTGTGTAATGAATAACCAGGTACACACCTGACTTAGTACACAAAATAAACATGGCAAATATATTTTCAGGATAAATTCCTAGAAATGGAATTGCAGGGGAAAGAAAATACACATTTTTAATTTTTTAAGATCTTTTCACATTTTCTATATAGAGACTCAACCTCTCCAGCCTCCCTCCCCACACTGGGTACTTGTTTCTAAATTTCACTATTTAAAACATCTCACAAAAGTATTCCAATTTTATATCACTCATTCCAAATCACAAGTCACCCATGCAAACCTTGAACTTGGGAGCATCCTGTCAAATCTCTCTGGCAAAACATTTTGGCTTCACACCAATCACCTTCTGGCTATTTCAATTCCTCTAGAAGTTCAAGACACTGAACAAATAAACAGGTACTGACTTCATCTTAAATTCTGTCTAATGCTTTCGAGAATTCAAGGCCCTCTACACATTGCCTCATTTGGTTATCCTGCCTCCTGCTAACACGCATGATTTCCATTCTAGAAATCAGGAACCTCAGACAGGGAGACAGACCCAGTTCCTCTGGACAGCTACTGTACCTTCAGACATATCTGGTGACTAAGTGCTCAACAAGAACATGCTCTCCAGCGGCAATGAGTTACAAATGCTAGTTCCTACTCCTGATCTCCCACTTCCGTTTTCTTCCACTTTCTTATTATCATTGTTATTGCTTACATTTACTGACTGCTTATAACATGACAGGTGTTGAGCTAATGAAATTTTACATACACTATTCTCAAGTCTCACAACTCTAAGGTGGAGTTGTTATTACCACTGCCATTGACAAGGGAGGACACTGAGGATGAGAAGATAAAGTTAGTTACCCAGCGTCACAGAGTGTGGGACCCAGGACAAGTGCATCTGCCTCAGAGCCCCTGATCTGTAGTCATTACTTCTTCCTATCTCCCAAGCTACATACCTTGCAATGAATCAAAACTTTTTTCAAAGTTTTCTTGCTATGTTTCTTCTAGAACATAGCAAGCTGGCATGTGTGACAGTATGGCCAGTTTATAAAAATGAAGGAGCAGGTCTGCTCTATAGGACTTCTGGTGGTTACAGAAAAACCACAATGATATAGATTCATGTATGAGAATTTGGTGTTCTTCTCAGAATCTAAGGTATAGACCTACTCCTTTATTTTTACAAACTGGCCAAACTGCCACACATGCCAGCTTGCTATGTTCCAGAAGTGGTTCAGGATCTGAGATACTGTATTCCGCAGGTTTGTTTTGGGCAGCGTATCTGCCCCTCTTCCATCCTGTCTCCTTGCTCCCCTTGGCCAACATTCACATAGCAAAGAGGCAGTACAAGCCCTCTGCCCCACTGGCCAGGGTTACCCTGAGATCCATGGACACTAGGGTCACCCATGCCAGTTTAGATCACTCTTGTGGATCGCAACCAACTGAGAATTCCCAAGGTTATTCTAGGTTCACATCCCCAAAACATTAAACACATGTAGCAACAAACCAGTTTCTTCATCTAGTTCAGGGGTTGGCCAACCAAAGCTCACAGGCCAAATCGCAATGGTTTGTGTTTCGAAGGCTCACAAGCTAGGAATGGTGTTTACATCTTTAAAGAGAATATGTGACCGAGACTATGACCTACAAAAGCCTAAAATATGCACTATGTGACCCTTTACAGAAAGTCTGCCACCCATAAACCAGCTGATCTTTCCTCAGAGGCAGTAAACTCTCCCCTGCTGTCCTGTCCCGCCCCTTGAGTTCCTGTTTATAAGTGTAGCCTCCAAAACAGAGAACACTAAACTAATTTAACAAGTTATCTGGACAACATTAAGGAAAACTCATATGAATTCTTAGAAGTACAGGAAACAGCAACTGTTGGTTAACTGTGGTTATCAAGTTTCCAAACATCTTGCTGGATTAGCAGAAAAGTCATTAAAGCCAGAGGTAACTGGTATCTTAAAGCCCCTTCAACACAGATTTTGATGCCTGGAAATTATCAGAAAATTGCTCACATCAGACAGAACTCAAACTACGATTTCTAGATAATGGCTCATTTAGGAGAGGGTATCACTTTGCCTCAAGTAAATATAACCATGACTCTTTAAGCATGCAAGGCAAGGAAACCATTCATTCTCTCCACTTCCACAGCTGTGTTCCAGCCAAATCCACCCAGAACCATCTGGGCCAAAGTTCCCTCAGAGCCCAAATGTCCAGAGAAAACATAAGAACCAGCCAGTTCTGAGCTTCCTTCCTGAGGAAGCAAAGAATCAGCTGGCCCCAAATGTCAACAGTGCTGAGATTGACAAACCCTGTACTAAAGCATGTGCAAAATGATAGTAAGTGCTAGCTTACTGATTGCAGCATTGTTTGTAATATCAAATGAAGCATCAGTGTCTACCAACAGAGGATATAATGAAACACTATTCATCTGTTTAAAAAAAGAGACATCTGTAAACACCCTCTTAGATGCAGAATCATGTCTATAATAAATAGCAGTTGTGAGGAAAAGAAAATTTTTTACGGTGTATATGCATCTGCTAAGAATATCTCTGGAGAGATACACAACACTGGCTAGGAGCAGAAGGAGGATACCACTGTTTATCCTTCTGATATCTTTACAACTGCATTTATCATTCTGAATAGGTAATAGTCTCACGGTTCAAAAATCAAAAGAAACACCAGAATTTGAATCCTGGCTTCACTACCTAACTAGTAGGGTAAGTGGGATTTTGGGTAAATTACTTCATCTCTTTAAGCTTCTGCTCAACAATACTTACTGGGACCTGTTCAGAAAATTATGAGATGAACAGAAAGCTCTTTTCACAGTACCTAGAACATGGCAAATGCTCAGAATATATGAACTATTATTATCACTATTAAAAGCTCCTATCACTAGGTGAAGGGAGGTATCTGAAGTTATCTTCCAAGTGATGACATTACACTAATGAGAAATCTGTTTTAGAACACAACTCTTGCCTAAAGGTGTTTATAATCCCCTAAAATGGCTGGAGCATGCCAAGCCCATGCAGACACCGATTGTGGCCAGACAGGGAGGCAAACACAGCCACAGTCAGTGTCTGCAGAGCACATCGGGAGGAGGGAGAGAAGATCTCCGTGGAAATCAGGAAAAGAAACACTTCATACTTAAAGATGGCACCCTGTGCAAATACATTAGCAAAGACTGTGACTCTGTCACAGTAATTTTGAAAAGCAGCTATCCATGCTCGAACGGCAGGAACATGAGCTGTGTGGGCCCTTGGAGACCACTCTGGTACCACCCTCTGGCCACTACAGGCTGTACTGATTCTCCACCCAGGATGCACATCTGGATTACTGGGCTTCAGTCCAGATGAAATAATTCAGAATTTCTGGGGGTGCAACCTGGATTTGTTTTTCAGAGACTTGAGAGATATCAATGTGTAGTCAGATTTGAGGGCTACTGGGTTAAGGGTTCTTCCCAGCTAACAGAGAAAGAACAACTGTAAACTGAGGAAACAATCAACTAACTTTGATCACAAATTACCCATAAGTAAGTAAAAAGCAACTAGTTTTCTTAGAAAAGGGAGAGGAAATATAGATAAACTTTTTTTTAGTTGGAATCTCTCTGTCACCCAGGCTGGAATGCAGTGGCCCACTCACAGCCACCAGAGCCTCGACCAGCTGGGCTCAAGTGATCCTTCCGCCCTAGCCTTCCAAGTAGCTGGAACTACAGACACCATTTTTCTTGATTTACTGTAATTTTTCTTGATTTACTATAGAGATGAGGTCTCGCCAAGTTGCCCAGGCTGGTCTCAAACTCATGGGCTCAGGCAATCCTCTCATCTCAGCCTCCCAAAGTGCTAGGATTATAGCCGTGAGCCACCACGTCCAGCAAACTTTAAGTACATTCATAAGAAAGTTGGTAAAAGGATCTAAAACTACATGATAGGACTATGAAACCTGGTAGAGGCCATCGGTATTAGAGAGCACTCAAAAGATCAGATCGAACGTGTCACCTAAAAAAAGAGAATTTGCTCTGGACACCTCAAGAAAATTGGTGTTATGGCTGGTAGTTATGGGGTTCAAATTTTAGCTTAATACTAAGGAATCCAACCCTTATATTTTGCTGGCAGAATGTAAGACAGTACAGCTGGGGAAATGGTTACATATAGACATACCATATGACCCAGCAATTCCATTCTTAGGCGTATACCCAAGAGAAATAAACAACTGTCTAAACAATAAAAAATTGCACATAAATGTTTATAGCAGCATTATTCAGAACAGTCAAAAAATGGAAACAACTAAAATATCCATCAACTGATGAATGGATAAACAAAATGTGGTGCACCCATACAATGGAATATTTGGCCATAAAAAGGAATGAAGTATTGAGACATGCTAAAACATGGATAAACTTTCAAAACATCATACTAAATGAAAGAAGCCAGTCACAAAAGACCATATATTACATGATTCCACTTATACGAAATAGGCAAATCTACAGAGACAAAAAATAGGTTAGTGGTTGCTTAGGGCTGAGAAAAATGGGGAGACATGGGGGTAACAGCTAAAAGGTATGAAGTCTAGCTAAAAGGTGTGACTGTGTTGATGGTTGCACGTATCTGTGAATATAAGACCCACTGAATTGTACACTTTAAATGGGTGAACTGTAGAGTATATGAACTGTATCTCAATAAAGCTATTTTAAGAAGAACCTAAGACTGAGTTGTTCAAAAAGAATAGGCTGTATAAGGAGATATTCACCTATATTGGATTCCATAGAGTGGCAGATACATTATGGTGGTTAGACAAGATGTTTTTTAAAATTCCTTCCTAAACAAGATTATCTTTGTGTCTTAAGACTGCAAAGTGTGAAGGAAGCAGTAAATCAAGAAGGTTAAACACATAGGGAATTAGACAATCTGCATTCAAACTGGCCTCCATTACTTTCTAGCTGTGTGACCTCAGGAAAATAATTTTCCATGCTTCAGTTTTCTCATCTGTCAAATGGAAACAATATGTTTTGTTATTTGTATTATAATATGGTATTATTATGAAGACTAAATATGATAATAATGCACATCAAGCTATCAGTGCAGTGCTTGGCACAAAGTGCTCAATAAACAGAAACTTCTATTAATCATCACCATAAATAAAGCAAAATAAAAAAATAACAAGCCACAACTTTATTAGTTGATTATTGAGTTTCAGTCCAACCTTTTCATTTTTATGGCCCAAATAACTGAGACTTGGAAGGGTTCAATGACTGGGACAAATTACAAAACTGGCTAGTTACAGAGGTAGGGCTAGATCTGATTCCTGGTCTAGTGGTCTTTCCACTCCCCAGGCTGACCCCTCCTTGCTTTCTTGGGATAGATTATAATTCAGAAAAAGTCATCCATTTTCCCCAGTTTACTCTGTTGGGACACAGACCCATCAAATGTCCCAATTCTGACGTGATAGTAAACACACATGCAGAGGCACAAGGAAATGTGTGCTGGGCTGAATTTAATGTCAAGAGTATTGGGAATAGTGGAGCACAAGAAATGTGCTTGAATAGGAGGCTGCTGCTTAGCGTATGTTTCCCAGGAGACAGGGCAGCACTCAGAGCCACTAGGTTGAAATGAACTTAAAGTGCTGAAAAACTAAGAACACACACAGCTGACATCAATCCTAGATAAGATAAATCATCCAAGACAAAGCCAGGATGACTCAAAAGGGGAATCTGACAGGATGGCCAAAGGATGACTCAACTCTGGGAATCAGACAGGATCAGAACCTAGGGTGATTCCAACTTCAAGAACTTTCCCCACACCTAGAATGCCTATCCTAAGTTAGAACTAAATAACATGGGACCAAGTTCACCCCAAAGCAATGGAACAGTCTCTTGAAGCTAGCAAAGGTGGGGGGAGAGGATATTTTGATAAGGACAGTTTGATTTGCTGGGGTTTTAAGACCCAAGACAATTTATTATCCAGCCTGAACACTGTTCTGATAGTTCGATTCCAATATCGGTGCCTTCACATTCCAGTACTGTATATGTAATCAGAAACAAATTCCTAGCCTTTTTATTTAAAAAAAATCTGTCTGGTTTATTTCACTCAATATTATTATGTTCAGAATCATCCATGCTGCTGCATGTGTCAAGTCTGTTCCTTTTGATTGCTTAGTATCCTATTATATGAGCATACCAGAGCTTGCTTTTCCATTCTCCTACTGATAAGACATTCAGGTTTTTCCAGTTTGGGACTATTATACACAAAAAGCTGCTATCTACATGCCTTTGCATAGACATACACTTCATTTCTCTTGGGTAAATAGCTAGGAATGGAATGACTAATTTTAAGATGGGGTGTGTTTAGCTTTTTGTGAAATTTTTCCAAACTGGCTACACCATTCTGTATTCCCACCAGAGCGTAGGGAAGTCCCAATTGTTCCACATCCTCACCCACACTTGATATGGTCAGTCTTTTACATTTGAGGTAATATACTAATGAATTTGAAGTGGTATCTAATAGCTGTAGTTTGTATTTCCCTAATTACATTCCCTAATGATATTGAGCACCTTCTCATAAGTTTATCTGCCATCTATATATCTTTGTTGGTAAAATGTCCAAATCTTTTGCCCATGTTTTAATTAGGTTATTACTGAGTTTATTACTAACCACCTTTAAGAGGTCAAGCTGTTTTCATCCAATGATTAAGTCTTATTTAAAATAAAAAAGCATTACTACCGAACTGTACACTTAAAAATGGTTAAAAAAAGATGAGACTGATCCCACAGACAAAAAAAGAGAAAGCATTTCATCACAAAAAGACAAAATTTGTGACACCACACTTTTTTGTGCAACTCCCCACAAACTCAAACTAATCTTCACTGTGAAAAGAAAATCACTAAAGCATGAAAGAAAAAAAACCAATGACCACACCACAAACTCTAACCTCAGAACTAACCATTACTAAGCAAAATAAAATGTTCCTTCATTTTTATGTTTTGCTGACAGCAATTCTGTGCAGCCCAACAAAGCAGCCACTAACCACATGTGACCCTGGAGCACTTGAACTGTGCTGTAAATATAAAATACACACTGGAGTTCAATGATTTAGCACGAAAAGAATGCATGTAAAGATCTCATTAATAATTTTTATATTGATTACATATTGAAGTGATATTCTGGGTAAACTGGATTAAATAAAATGTATTACTATTTTATACATCACCTGTTTTTTTTACTTTTTAAGAAATTAAAAAAATTTTTTTCATTGATTCATTCATATATGGAAGTTAAAAAGGTTGTTCTCATGGAAGTAGAAAGCAGAATGAGGGTTTCCAGAGGCTGAGAAGGGCAGGGAGGGGGACAAAGAGAGGATGGTTAACAGGTACAAACAGAAGGAATAAGTTCTAATGTTCAACAGAACAGAGGAAAACTACTGTTAACAATAATTTATGGTGGGGGTGTAGGTGTGTGTATATATATATTTTTGAGTTGGGGGTCTCACTCTGTCACTCAGGTTGCAGGGGGTGGCATGATCATGGCTCACCGCAGCCTTGACTGCCTGGGCCCAGGTGATCCTTTCACCTTATCCTCCCCAGTAGCTGGGACTACCGGCGTGTGCCACCATGCCTGGCTAATATTTCTATTTTTTGTAGAGACAAGGTCTCACTATGTTGCCCAAGTTGGTTTCAAACTCCTAGACTCTTGCCTTGGTCTCCTAAAGTGCTAGGATTACAGGTGTGAGGCATCACACCTGACCAATTAATTATATATTTCAAAATAACCGAAAGATATTTGAAATGTTGCAACACAAATAATAAATGCTTGAGTATTTAAAATCCTTCTAAAAATACATCACACATTGTATGCATATATGAATATATCACATGTACCCCATAATATGTAGTTATTATGTATCAATTTAAAAAACAGAAAAATTTGACAAAAATAACTGTATATGTTTACAGAATACAATACCTTGTGAATGAACTAAATCAAACTGATACATTACTTTTTACTTTTTAAAAAAATAATGACTACAAAATTTACATACGTAGCTTTGTATTATACTTCTACTGAACAGCATCAATCAAAAAATTTTTGTGAAGATTCTGAAAATAACATATCTCCAACTGGTAAGGGAAAAAAATATATGCATGTGTAATTTTTTTTGCACCCTGTTTCTCTAAGGTGTGAAGAAAATTGTGCAGTGGAAAGGGTTTAGAACCAGAACCAAGAGGCTTCCTAGGTTCGAGGATCAACTCTGTTACCATCTAGTTAAAGTGACCATGAGGTAAGTCATTCAGGTTCACTGGATTTAAGTTTTCTGATCTCTTTTTTTCTTAGAAATGGGGTCTCCCTATGCTACCCAAACTAGAGTACAGCGACGCGATCATAGCTTACTGCAGCTTCGAACCCCTGGGCTCAAGTGATCCTCCCATCGCAGTCTCCCAAGTAGCTGGGCCTACAGGAATACACTACCATACCAGGCTCCATTTTTTTAATTCAAAAAAAATCAACAAAATGTATTATGCTCCTATGTTTTAGAGTGCATCTTTCTTTTCTTTTTCCTTTTGAGTTAGGGTTTCACTGTTGCCAGGGTGAAGTGCAGGGGCATGATCACAGCTAACTGCAGCGTGCACTTCCTGGGCTCAGGTGATCCTTCTACCTCAGCCTCCCAAAATGCTGGGACTACGGGTGTGAGCTATGATGCCTGACCTAGAATGCATCTTTCTACTAATGCACACTATGAGTTTATAGTTTAATCGGTAGTGGGATCTAAACACACTAACAACTATTATACAAAGTAAATAGAGAGAGGCCTAAGAAAGGAGGCAAGTCCCTGTGATTCTGTGGCATGTGCAGGTGTATGTGTTTTAAAGGAGAACGAGTACCTTACAGGAGTTAAGGAAAACTCCAAGCACTTAAAACGTTCCTTCTAACTCTAAAATTTTAGTCTCTTAAAAAGCATTATTCATACTATAGTAAGCACTATTATGTGGCTTAGTGATACATGGAATTAAATGATATATTTGGTCAAGTTCTCCTCATGTGCACAATGACACAGGAAGAAGTAAATGGCAAGCCATAGCGGGGTTCTATTTTACTTGAACAAACAACTCTGCAGCACTGTTCAAGTTTATCCAGGCCCAAATAACCTCCAGAAAGCAAGAACTTTTGTTTTTGATTTTTTTTAATGAAAGGTAACTGTTGATTATACTCACACATAAGAAAAGTGGTTTATGAGCAGAAACCACTTAGCAAGTTAGGCTAGAATTCTGATAGACTAGCTACGGCACTCTTCCTACCACCACAAATATAGAATAAACACAAAAAACACACACTGTCCTCCTCTCCCCACTCCCATCTTCAGGGGTAATGATTTACCATGAGACCCAGATGCTGTTATTTCAGTGATACTTTCATAAACTTGATGTGCATGACAACTACTATATTTAGGTCATGAACTCACAAGAGAAAAGTTGATCCTGAAAGTAGATGTACAATTATGTCACATCATATAAATAACCTGAACTTATATGCAAATTTAAAGAGCTCCCTTGTTAATTACTTTCCATGGAAAGGTAGAAATCTCCACTTTAAGGATAAGAAAATTGAGACACAAGTCTAAGTACCAAATTTACTTTTCTTGAGGTAAGAAAATTTAATAGGTATAAAGTTTGCTGGGAAATGGTACCATGGCTTTGTAAAACCTATAGTTCAAATAGCCCAGATTCTTATCCATTAATGGCATGAAAGGATTATGAGAGGATGCTATTGTTCTCTCAGAACAATAAGAGTAAAACACCAGGGGTGCACTCCAAGTCATTCTGGTTTCCCTTAATAACTCTTTACTAAATAGCTCTGAATGTTATCTAAATCTTTTATAGCTTGTTCTTATTCTCAATCTGGTATACCATTTTGAAGGTCAGAATTTTCCCATGTCTTCCAAAAACGATTAGAATGCATTTGTTCCAAATGCATTTTAAGAAATAATTTAAGGCCTATTCCCCAGTTTTATGATTCTGGAATTTGGAGAAAAGTTCATGTTTATCCATACAAACCCATCACGAAAGTAAGTTTTCATCTACACCCATTCTACACATTTCCTTCTCCTGACAGCAACAACCAATGGCAAGCAAGTGCAGTTCAGTGAAAAGCCCAGCCCAAATGCAGAAGCAGGAGATGTGGTTCCAGCCCTGGTTCAGCCTCTTTCCACCTGTGGATTCGGGCCTTGAAGGCTCATAAAAAATAAACCACTTGACAAGACAATCTGAAAGTTCTCATCCAGACCCGAAACACTTTTTGTTTTAACCAATTCTCTGGCAGCTCATTTTGGATAGCCTTTGCTGGTCTTTCTTCAACTCTGTGTTTCTTAGTTGAAGACCTTCCAAGAGTAGACTGTGTTCCAATAAAGGTACTTTATGACTTTATACGATGGTTTTTATTTTGGATTTGAAGCTAGCTTTTGACAAATGAGGACTCATCGTGCATCAAGGAGTTCTCCCTGAGACACACGGGAGGGGAAATGGATGGGGATGTGTATGGGACAGGACTAGCCACAGATGAGTTGTTGAGGCCAAGGCCAGAAGATGGGCACGTGCTGGTTCACTATTCAAATTACAAAGTTGAAAAAACAAGAAAACATCACTTTCAAAGAGAAAAAAGTAGCCTGACTGGCATTATCACAGGATCTTGTCTACGCAGACTTTGCTCTCCACACCATTTGAGATAGGATCTACAAGACAAAAGACTAGGCAGGGGTTCTCAAAGTTCAGCCAAAACTAAGGAAAATGAAGCAGAAACAAAGTTCCCAAGTGACCTGAAGGTTATCAGTGAGCAGCTCCGGCAGGGAAGGCGGAGCGACGTGAGGCGCGGTACCTGGCACGGAATGGACCTGTTTCCGCCGAGCTGCACTCTGCGTCTGCTTCAGTGTATTTTCGTAACTTTTGACCTGCACGAGTTCAAGCCTCTGCGACACGGAGAGCGAGGAAGTGAACGCGATACTCCGGCAGGAAGGACGCCTTGGGGGTATGGAAGAAAACAGAAAGGCATGGGATGTGGGGAGCCGAGACACCCTAAGGAAGGACAAACGGGACAAGCACTGGAGAACCATAGGAAAATACGCATCCAGGGAGGTTAAGCGGCGTGGGGCAGGCCGAGGCGCGCGCCTGGGGTGACGGAACGCCCCCAGGTCGGCGCCCGCGCCCCAGAGATAGCTGGGGACCTGGGCCCGGGAGGCGCGGGACGCCGAGTTCCCCTCCGGAGGGCGGCGGGGAGAGGCGGGCGCCGGCAAGGGAGGGGACGGAGGGCGGGCGTTCCCTCCGCGGGGGGGCCGTCCGCCGCCCGGAGCCCCACACGTGGCGATGGCGCCTCCCGACGCGGCGTCGCTGGGGCGTCTCGGACTCCGGCCCCGCCCGCCCACGGCTCCCGACGGTCGCTACCCGAAGGAGGGCGGCTCCCACTCACCACCGCGCGGCTCCGGCGCCTGGGTTCCGCGGACCGGCCTCCCCCGCTCCGCCGCCGTGCGTCAGGACGTGCGCGCACCCGCCTGTGTTACGCGCCGACGTGACCCCGCGTGCCCCCGCCCCGTCCCGCCCGCCGCCGGCTGTCGCGCTCGTCCCGCCCCCTGCGCCGCCTGTGCTCGCGCCAGGCCCAGGCTGGGTGGGTAGCGTAGGCTGAGGCCGAATGACCTAGTTCGCGATGCGCGGCGGGGCGGAGCAGGTGGGCGAAGCCGGGCCATCCCCTAGCGGTGGCCGGCCCCCTGCGGTGTTGCGAGCCCCAGGGTGCCTGCTGTGATGGGGAGCGCCTCCTAAAGGGTCCAGGGCCCAGCACTACTTCGATCACGAAGGTGCACATCTTCTTGTGTCCTCGGAGAGGGTAAAGTCTGCCCCGAACAATGAAGAGAGGCTTGAGGCATTGCATCGCCTGTCGTCTCGGGACTGCTGTTTGTACACAGTGGGATTCTGCATGTGAAGAACTCAGGGCCTGGCACGCTCCGAAGTGTAGGCTGCAGTCACCATCATCATCATCACTATCACCAGCACTAGTATCACCATCATCATCATCACCATCACTTTCAGTACCATTATCATCACCACCATCTTCATCATCACCATATCACTATCACCACCACCATCATCATCACCATGATCAGAGTCTCACTTGCTTCACTTCCCTGGGAGTTCAGGGAGTGGTGTAGATCCCCATCACCTCCCCTGCTGCTTGCTCTCCAATATCCACCCCAACCTGGAACCTTTCTGCTTGAAGTTCCCCGGTGTTTCCCAGCGTTTCTTCAGACTTGAAACGCCTAACCCAAGCTTACTATCTCCCCTGAAATTCGTTCTCAAAAAAAGTAAATAACCTTTCTTTGTTCCGTTCTTAAAAGACCATTTTGCTTGCCATGCCAAGCCCTGCCCCTAGTTTATTCTGCGCACTGCTGTCAGATTATTAAATACATAATCTGGTAATGAAATCTTTAGGGTAAAGTCCACATTTTTAGACTTCAAAATCCATTTATAAGAATGATGGCTTTGCTCCAAAATACTGGCCCACTGGTCACCACTAAATGTTACCCATCCCTCCTGGGACTTAACACACATCCATTAACTCAATCACTTATCCATTCATGTAACAAACCTTCACTGAGCCTTTGTTATATGCCCAGCTTTTTTTTTTCTTTCTTTTTCTTTTTCTGAGTCATAGTCTCACTCTGTCATTCAGGCTGGAGTGCAGTGGCACGATCACGGCTATCGCAGCCTCCACCTGCTGGGCTCAAGTTATCCTCCTGCTTCAGCCTCTCAAGTAGCTGGGACTACAGGCATGCACCACTACACCAGGCTAATTTTTTTAAAATTTATTTGCTGTAGAGATGAGGTCTCACTATGTTGCTCAGACTGGTTTTGAATTCCTGGGCCCAGGCAACTCTATTGCCTCGGCCTCCCAAAGTGTTGGGATTATAGGTATGAGCCACCGTGCCCAGTCTACCCATCAGTATTTAGTTTTCTGTTCCTGAGTTACTTCACTTAAGATAATGGCCTCTAGTTCCATCCAAGTTACCGCAAAAAACAAGGGTAGGATTTTAAAGTAGCCACTAGCATCTCAGCTGCTCTTTTGTATCAGGTCTCCAGAACCAGTCAAAACGTAGAAGTAGCCCACTTATGTGCTCTGCTTTCCTTGTGTACTCATAATGCCATTTTTTCCACAATTCTCACCATCCATTACAGTTCTTTGCATATAATAATCTTGACATTTAAATTTTTTCACACATATAGAGACTTTAAAAATGCTATTGATTTCTTTGCCCAACAAAATAGAAGATCAGTTGTTGGGTATATACACACATGCACGCACACACACGAGAGTAAGCACACATTCACTGGCACTTTCTCTAAACTTCTCAGTGCAGGAAAGCAATCAAACTTCCCTCTGAAGAGGAAGCCAGGAAGAACTGGGCTACTATACTTCCTGTATGTACCAATGTTCTATTTTGTGAAGGCCAATGATCTGTGCAGATCTTTATCACATTCATTTCTAGGTACAAGGAATACAAAGGGGACAGGTGAAATGAGCAAACAATTGGCAGATTTACCTGCAGAGAAGGCCCACTGCCCACAGCATAGCTAGGCTTACATCCAACACTATGTTTCTTGTCAGTGTGAATTTGGACTGTCCTTAAGATTATTATGGAAGGTATTTCCACATTCTAGGATGAAAACACTCTGTACTACAGAAAATATATGAGCAATTTTGAAAACCTGATGAAGGATAGTCCATTAGAAGGGAATCACAGTGTTCAGGTTGTCAGTAAGATGGTTAACAACTCTTACCCCTTCCTAACTTGAATTCATTTCCCAGAATGCACCTCTACAATCATTATGTTTGCTGGTATGTGGTGCACAGTGCTGGGAGCCTAGGAAGCACTCCTTTCCCCAGGAGAATAATACCAAATCTATGCTGTATAACTTCTCTCCTTTCCAAAGTCACCTTTTACATTACAAAATCTTTGACATTCCTTAAGGGGTGAATCTACAATTGTTTACTGTATAAGCAGCAACATCAATGTTCATTTTCAAGCACCAAGATAAAAAGCCAAAGAAAGAAAAAGAAATGTTATTTTTAAAAAATCTTTAATTGTGGTAAAATACATATAGCATAAAATTTACCCTCTTAACATTTCTAAGTGTATTGTTTAGTAGTGTTAAACATATTCTCATTGTTACGAATCATTGTCAGAATGTATTCATCTCAAAAAATGGACATTCTATACCCATTAAACAACTCTCTATTTCTCTTTCCTCTAGTCCCGAGTAACAAACATTCTACTTTCTTTTTTTTTGTTTTGTTTGTTTGTTTGTTTGAGTTGGAGTCTTACTGTCACCCAGGCTGGAGTGCAGTGGCATGCTCTCGGCCACCACAGCCTTGACCTGCTGGGCTCAGGCGATCCTTCCGCCTCAGCCTTCCAAGTAGCTGGAACCACAGGCACACACCACCATGCCTGGCTAATTTTTTTATTTACTGTAGAGATGAGGTCTCACCAAGTTGTCCAAGCTGGTCTTGAACCTGTAGGCTCAGGCAATCTACTCACCTCAGACTTCCAAAGTGCTGGGATTACAGGCTTGAGCCACCGCACCTGGCTCATTCTACTTTCAGTAGAATTTTGACTACCTCATATAAGTGAAATCAGCATTTGTCTTTTGGGGACTAGCTTATTTCACTTAGCATAATGTCCTCAAGATTCATTAGTGTTGCAGCATGTGTCCAAATCTCCTTTTTTAAAGCTGAATAATATTCCACTGTATGTATATACCACATTTTCTAAATCTATTCATCTGCCAATGAACATTTGGGATCCCGTTTTCAATTCTTTTGCATTTCTACCCTGAGGTGGGATTTCCAGATCATATAGTAATTCTGTTTTCAATTGTTTGGGCCTGAGGTTGGGAGGATAGCTTTGGCTAGTGACATAAATTTAAGAGCCATCAGAATATGGCTGGTGCATATGTTGGATCTGATTAATACAAGAAAGTTCAGAGTTAAGAAGAGACTTTGCAATTAAGAGCAAAGTGGAAAAGAAAGGTTGTTTCCATCTGATTCACCCCACAGTCATCACTTTGAAAACGTGCAGATTCACTTTTGCCAATTAATGGCAAGATGAACTGGCTACAAAGACTCAAACTTATGAGGGACATTGATTAAAACAGAAGGCTTATTTATTAGTTTGGATGGATGATTAAAAACGCAAAGTTAACTGGAATGATGAAATGGCTAGGTCAGCTCACATGTTTGGCAGTAGGAAAGTCTACATACTTGGAAACCCAAATCCACACCAGTAGGTTATATGTTTACTATAAAGCTTTTAAAAATGTTAAAGGAAACGTGTGGTTTCCAGGGCTCTGGCAATGTGCTCTACCCACAGAATCCTGCTCACACATGCCAAGCAGGCAGTGACAGCTGGCTGAGCAGAACGTCACCTCGGATGACTGTGGTAGATTACTCCTCTGTCCAGCTCCTCACTTCTAAGACCCACCCCCACCTACAATTTCACCCACTAAAACGATGGCTGCCTCCCTGGGATTCTAAAAGAAAGAGAAATTTTATTTATTTATTTATTTACTTAGAGACAGGATCTCTCTATTGCCCAGGTTGGAGTGCAGTGGCATGATCATGGCTCACTGCAGCCTCAGTCTCTTGAGCAGCTGGGAATACAGGTGTGCACCATCACACCTGGCTAATTTTATTATTTTTGTAGAGATGGAGGTCTCGTTATGTTTCCCAGGTTGATCTTGAACACCTGGCTTCAAGTGAGTCTCCCACCTCTACCTCCCAAATTGCTAGAGTGAGCCACCACGCCTGGTCAAATTATTTTAATAGTTCAAAAAGTCTAGTAGAAAACACACATTTTCCTGAAATAAGGCCACTTAAGCTGACTAAAATGTAATTTTTGGCTAATATCTACTTATATTTTAGGGACTCCCTTCAGGAGTCAACCCCAACAGAAAGTTTTCTCTGATTTCCTCGTGACTCATTCTCTAACCTCTCTGGGTGCCTCTAAACTTTTAATAATTATCTATTTACATGTCTGTCTACATCCTCCCAAAATTGGACTCTGAACTGTGTTTTATTCATCTTTTTTTCCTTTTTTTTTTTTTTTGTTTAGAGACAAGGTTTCATTCTGTTGCCTAGGCTGGAATGCAGTGGTGCGATCATAGCTCACTGCAGCCTGTAACTCCTAGACTCGGGCTTTCAAAATGGCTGGGTTTATAGGCCTGAGACACTGCAGCTATTTTATTCATCTATCTCTGATTGACATATAGCAATCGTTCATTAAATGTTCATTGAATAAGTGAAAACTACATGATGACTACTAGCCAAATTACATACGTAATTAACAAAATAATAAACTAAAATATCACTTTAATGCAGATTTTTCAGGTCAGCCTGGGCTTCAAAAGAGTCAGCTCAATGGGTCAGCCAGCCAAGCCCCAGAGAGGGT
>CAUYQG010177187.1:0-39730 GCA_963574415.1 Tarsius wallacei
CTTCTCTATGTGCTGAAATTAATCACTGTGGTCTGTGCTTTTGTCCAATGAAGTTTCTTTTCTTTTATTTTTTTTGAAGTGGAGTCTCACTCTGTCCCTCAGGCTAGAGTGCAGTGGCATACTCATGCCCCCCCACCCCCCCACCCCAGCGTCGATCTGCTGGGTTCTGGTGATCCTTTCACCTCAAGACTTTCAAGTAGCTGGAACTACAGGCACGCACTACCACACCTGGCTAATTTTTTTGATTTACTGTAGAGACGAGGTCTTGCCAAGTTGCTGGGGTTGGTCTTGGGGCTGGTCTCGAACCCATGGACTCATCCACTCGCCTTGGCATCCCAAAGTGCTGGGATTACAGGCCGAGCCTCCGAGCCTGGCCCCAATGAAGTTTCTTTCTTTCTTTTTTTTTTGAGTTGGAGTCTCACTCTGTCGCCCAGGCTGGAGTGCAGCGGCACACTCACAGCCACCCCAGCGACGACTTGCTGGGCTCTGGCGATCCTTCTGCTTTAGCCTTCCAAGTAGCTGGAACTACAGACACGTGCTACCACACCCAGCTAATTTTTTTATTTATTGTAGAGACGAGGGCTCACCAAGTTGCTGGGGCTGGTCTCGAACCCGTGGGCTCAGGCAATCCACACGCCTCACCCTTCCAAAGTGCTGGGATTATAGGCTGAGCAAAGCCTAGCCCCAATGAAGTTTCTTTTCTTTTTTTTGAATTGGAGTCTTATTCTGTTGCCCAGGCTGGAGTGCAGTGACACATTCACAGCCACCCCAGCGATGACTTGCTGGGCTCCAGCGATCCTTCCACCTTAGCCTTCCAAATAGCCAGAACTATAGACATGTGCTACTACATCCGGGTAATTTTTAATTTTATTGTAGAGACGAGGTCTTGTCAAGTTACCCGAGCTGGTCTCGAATCCACAGGCTCAGGCAATCCACTTGCCTTGGTCTCCCATAGTGCTGGGACTACAGGCTGAGCCACCAACCAATGAACTTTCAATTGTGGTATTTTTCACTGTTGGCAGGAATCTAAATTATTATAGCATCACTGGATGTCAAGCTGGCAATTCTACTAACATTTAATATGTATGTCCTTTGACCTGGCAATTCCACTTCTAGGAATTCTGTCTATAGATACAAAGATATATGCACAAATGCACAATTACAAGTTGAGATATAGCCCCTGAATTCAAAGTTGGCAGAGACTAGGCCGACTTTTTTCACCAATCTATTACCAATACTTCTCAATGAATGTGATGCAACTGTTGAAAACAATGAGGTCTATACATTCTGCTATGGAAAGATATTCAAATAGAAAAGCAAATAAACAATGGTAAATAAAATATAATCCTATTACAGGAACAAACGTGAGGGAAGCATAGAAACAATCTGGAGGAGCATACCTGCCGCTAGAATGGCTTATCTTTGAAGGTACAATTATAAAGCGTTTTCAATTTGCCACACCATATACTCCCACAGGGAATTAATTTTTCAAATTACATTTGGAAAGGGGAAAAAAGATTAAGTTTTAAGAAAAATGAAGAGTATGGTAAGTTACATAAATATATAAAGAAAGCATTTATCTTTAAAAACAAAACAACAGGCTTGGCGCAAAGGCTCATGCTTGTAATCCCAGCACTTTGAGAGGCTGAGGCAAGAGGACAGCTGAGTCCAGGAGTTCAAGACCAGCCTAGGCAACATAGCGAGACCTCATTCTACAAAAAAAATTAAAAAATCAATCAAGTGTGGAGTGGTGCGCACCTATAGTCCCAGCTACTAAGAAGGCTAAAGTGGGAGAACTGCCTGCGCCCAAAGCTGGAGGCAGCAGTGAGTGAGCCACTATACTCCAGCCTGAGCAACAAAGTGAGACCCCCAACTCAAAAATTAAAATAAAATAAAATAAAATAAAATACAACAGATCACTAAACAGAAGTAGCCTGCTCTCAATCAGGGTCTTCAGCATGGAGCATCTATTTCATCACAATAGTTCCCACGCTGAGGCCATGGTCTCTACTCAGCAGTGTCTGCCAACCAGTAAGGCTTATGCAGGGTAGGCTAAACACTGTTAGAAGGACACAATCATGAGGGCTTCCGGGTGCCCAGTGGTGTACTGTTGCCATGGCAGGTGGGCATCACTATCTGCAAATGAACTGCCAGTCTCACTCTGAGCTGATAATGATCCTGCCACCACCACCTGCCTGCCATATGTTTTCTCTACTTGTCATGTAACAAGGAACTACATTTTGGCATGCTGATTACTGACAGTCTGATACTACTGGTTGATGTTTGTTATACCTAGCTGCAGTCCTTCATAGAGCTGGGAAAGAGTGGGAGAATAACTTAAAATATTGCTTGGCCACTGACCATTCACCAGTCAACGGACTAGCACGCTGTCCTCCCTTTCGTTCTAAGACTAAGAGCTGCTATGTGGGACAGGCTATGCCCCAGCCCCATTTGTGCCTTTGATCCTGTTTCTCATTAGTAAAATAGAAAAGGAGATCAGGTACCCCAGTGAACAAAACAGATTCATTCTGTCTCCCCAAACCCTCATGGTACAGTCAGTAAAAACTGATGTAGTCTCATGGGGGTTCTGTTTTGTACTCTAATGCAATGAGATGTGGCATCAGGAGTCTTGGACTGATGGAGCCCTGACTCTGAGCAAGAAATAATCTGGGCAAGAGAATACAATATGGAAAAATATGGCCTGTGTGCCAATAAACTGCTCTGCAATATGCCCCATTAGAAGAACTCTAACTCACACATTTATAACTGTACATTCCAGAGATCTCAAAATATAAGGCTTGTTATCTACTCCTAGTCAACAAACTAGGAAATAGTTTCTGAAAAGAGGGAAAGCAGGAGAACTGCAATACAGAGTTCAGGTAAAAGATGGTGAGTACACAAGACATTACCCACTGATGACAAGACTAGATGAAGGTGAGTATCCAACAGCAATTTCCATGAATCAGGAAGCCACAGGACAAGTATCTGCTTCTCCTAATGAGGGGATCCTCAGTTTCAGTTGCCAGTACATCCACATTCTCACCGCCACTTAACTCATGAGCTGGAAAAATTGCCAGCCAGCACTGGTACCAAGAAACAGCAAGAACTTCTTCATTCAGCAGTCACGCCACTAACGTGCAGATGTACTTTTTAATATATAAATGTTATATAATATAAAATTCACCATGTTCACCGTTTAAAAATGGTTTTTAGTATATTCACAATGCTGTGTAACCATCACCTTTATTTAATCCCAGAATACTTTCATCACACCAGAAAGAAATCCTGTATCCACCCATTAAGCAGTCACTGCTCATTCCCAACTTCCCATGACAACCACCAATCTAGTCACTGTTCCCACAGATTTGCCTATTCTGAACTTGTTGTGTATGTGAAATCACATAATTTGTAGTCTTTTCTTTCTAAATTATTTTACTTGGGACAATGTTTTCTAGGTCCAGCTATGTTGTGGTATATGAGGAAGAACACCCAAAACCCCAGAATTACCTTTTGGAGGGCGGCCCCCTTGTGAAACAGGCTTACACCTACCTAAGTATTCCAGGAACCCATTGGCATCAGTACATCAGCAGGCACTGTTGCAAGAGGCTGTGTTCAGTTTCAGTTAATTTTTTTTTTTTTTGGAGAGTCTTTTAATGCATTTGTCCATTTCATGATGGGTGATTTATGAGTACACCTGCCCACACCATGCTGAATGTTCAGTTGATTTATTTTGTTTTTTTTTTTAAAGTCAGAATCTCACACTGCTGCCCAGGTTGAAGAGTAGTGGCATGCTCACAGTGACCACAGTCTTGATTTGCTGGGCTCAGGTGATCCATCCACCTCAGCCTCCCAAGTAGCTGAACTACAGGCACATGCCACCATGCCTGGCTAATTTTTAAATTTATTGTAGAGATGCAGTCTTGCCAAGTTGCCCAGACTGGTCTCAAACCCCTGGGTTCAGGCAATCCTCACCTCTGCCTCCCAAAGTGCTGGGATTACAGGCATGAGCCACTATGCCAGCCATTCAGCAATTTTTGACCAAAAAAATGGCATGGTCCCTTCACCCCACTCTCCCTATTCTCTGGATCTTGCCCCAAGTGACTTTTTTTTGTTTTCCAGGATGAAAAAATCCTCAAAGGGAAATGTTTTGCTGATGTGGAAAAGGTAAAACAAAAGAGGCAGAAGCACTAAAAGGCATCAAAATTGGTGAGTTCAAAGAGCAGTGGATAAAGCATCTCATTAGGAGTATTACATCAAATGAAGAGTACTTTGAAGGTAACTGACATTTAAACATTTAAGAAAAAATACACATTTTTTTGGTAAATAAATTCTAGGGATTTTTGGGTCTCCTCTCGTAGAGCAAACTTCACTTGCTTCATGGCACAATGGTACTGATTGCAAGGATATGCCATATTTTATCTGGTAAGGTATACCTTTGAGACTGCAACCATAACAAGAGCAAGTGTGCTGAGAACCACTTTATATATCTCTATATATTTTTGAGTGGGAGTCTCACTCTTTTGCCCTGGCTGGAGTGCAGTGGCACGCTTATGGCCACCGCAGCCACGATCTGCTGTGCTCAGGTGATCCTTCCGCCTTAGCCTTCCAATTAGCTGGAATTACAGATGCGAGCCACTGCGCCTGGCTAATTTTTGCATTTATTCTAGAGATGAGATCTTGCCATGTTGCCAAGGCTGCTCCGGCAATCCTCTCGCTTTGGCATTCCAAAGTGCTGGGATTACAGGCTTGAGAAACCACACCCGGCCTGAGAACCACTTTAATAAGATCATGCGATAATATTATTTTTAATAATAAGAGAAATTGTGTTAAGAATCAGGCTAGAGCAATGGGTGGCCTATGGAGAAGAGCTATCTATCATTAACAAACACAAACTAAGAGTCAAGTCATATAAGAGGAATATTTTAATATCCCAATCTGTCCACTTCAGAGGACCTCAACCAAAACCATTTTAAAAACAGCCTACTCTCTCATAAAGAGGAAGAACTCTTTCATTGTCTCGAGGGATGGGCCAACCAACCAACCAACCAACGAGACACCTTTGAGGAAATGGAACTGCTTCACAGCAGTTCATCTGCTCCAATAAAGAGTGCAGCCACTCTCTGGGATGCAAAATGACACAGATATAAGCCATGGGGGAAAGAATCCCTACAGGCCTTTTGCCCTCACCTGACCCTCTTGCTTCCCTGTTTCCTTGCACACACTCATTCACTTCATATGAACCAGACTGTAACTTAGGTTTCAGGAACTCTCACATCCTGGCTACATAGCCTGTTTGAATATATCGTTGGTATAAAACAGCAATGAACCACTCCTTGGTGCATCACCTGTGGTAATTTCTATGTGATGCTCTTCAGGTTAGCTCGCCTGACCCCTCTCCTGTCTCTATGTCTAATGATAAATTCTTCTGCAGCTTAGTAGTAGAGGAATAAACAAAAATTGATCCAAGGAGCTCTGCTCCATGATCTAATATGGAATGAATTTTTATTCTTGTGCTATTAAATAAAAGACTGTCTTTTAGCCCAGGAGATAAGTCAATATCCCCAAAATAGAATATTTACTTTTATGCTACCATTCTCAGCTATAAATTTGGTTGTCCAAAGACGAGTCCAAGAAAAAAAGTGATGATATTTAATAGTATTCTGACACCGCAGAATTGCCGGAGAATTATACAACTCTATGGAAAGAAAAAAGCCAAAACTTCTAGCAGTTTTAGAGGAAAATGTTCTGGCAGTGACAGAAGCATCGAGATACAACAACCAAGATTACAAAGACTAGAAAATCAGCAAGTGAGGTTTCCAGCTACAGAAAGGAATTTACTGCAATCACTGTCCAAGATCTTCACAGAGTCACTCTAAATGGGGATTATCAAACAATCTCAAAATAAAAACTAAAAGAATAATCTCGAGCCCAATCACTTAAGAGTATGTATCAGAACAACCAGAGGGTACAGAAAATAAAAATAAAATGTGCTCTATTAGAAAAATAGCAAGTAAAAATGATAATTATATACATATATTTATTTTAAAAAATAAAACAAAATAGTAATAAAAATAAATGTATTACGGTACAACTAAATTTGGGGTTAATTAATTATCTGCTGAAATATAAAAAACAGGCCTTTTTACTTTCTCTGTAAAAGACAAAACTAAGATGCACAGGCATGTTGAGAATAAATAATACATTTATAAATAAAAAACATATATAACAAATGGCTGAAACTGACAGAAGGTTATAAAATGAAACACTTTAACAGATCTCATGAAATAAGCATTTGATTATGACACTTGCTATAATTCCTGTAAGCATCATGATAAACAGAAGAATAAAATAAAGTAATATTCAATAATATGCTTGGGGTTGAAAAGTCTAGAAAAACACCCCATAGTTAATAGGAATTTATAGGCATATTAGAGATAGTCAGTGATATGGAGCAAATGGAGAAAACAGAGAAGAACCAGTTGGTATTGGTCCAATAAACAAGTCAAAACCTGAAAAAACATGCATATTAACTAACTGTTAATAATCCCACAATATGTCAGTAATCAATCTTTATCTGGAAGTAAAAACTTTATATCTTTTTTTTCTTTTTTTTTACAGTTTTGCCTTTTATGAACATTTGGCAAATTGTTTTAGCTGCTGCGGGCTGAATGAGCTTGGGAGCAGTGGAAAGACACACTAACATCTACAACAATCATAGTAGCAATTCAGAGGTTAAATGATTTGTTAAAAAAATTATGAAAAGGAGTCTTATGACAGAAACATGAACTATAAATGACGTCTGAAATTAGGCTAGATTATAAAGGAGTGAAAAGAGAAAATATATCTGTACAATAGAAATTAATTTTTAAATATGATTAATACTCATATTTATAATTTTTTAATTATTTGAAGATTTAATTATTTGAAGATTTCATTTTTAAGTCTAACTCTTACTTGGTTAAATGAGCTCTTAAGGGATAAATTAAAATGAAACATTTACTTCAGAACGAAAAGGACCACAGTTATCACCTACAGCAAGCATACACTATAAGAGGAAACAGATTCAGAGAAGTTGTGACATCCCCAGATTCAAACAGCTATTTTAATAAAAGAGTTATGACTAGAATCCTAAATATCAGAACAAATAACATCTCAAATTTAAGAAATTAAGTCTGTTATATGCTTGGATAGAAGTACAGTCTGCAAAGCCAGCCCAAGGATCTTCCATGTTTGAGCCATTTTAGACTCAAATTTAACATTTTATACTTAAAATAAAATAAATAGATGACACAAGGGAAGTGGCTGAGAGGACAGTTCATGAGAAGGCTGACACACAGAGAACTTCAACTTCTGTTAATGTCTCTGGTTCTCTCCAAAACTATCCACCCTATCGCTATCTTGCTGATCTATACAAAAGCACATCAAAACTTTTAAAAATTGAAATAAGGGAATATTTGTTGCTATGTTATTTTTAAATAAGGGATTAAGAAAATAACCATTAAAACCTCAGCTGAATGATATTTAGGATAAAAAAGAAATGAAACTAAACCTTAAAATGGGAGAATTAAAATCCCAGGAACCATAAAAGTTGACCTTTTAAGCGAGATAAAATACACAGGACTTAAGAGGGTGAAAAAGCTATTAATGCTTCTTAAATGACCAAATCCTCTCAGAAAGTATTCTATACTGTCAATAAGTAGACACAGGTTTTTGTTTTCAACGCTTCCTTTACCTCCTCCCAGATGACTGTGATTCTGTAGGGCTCAATGAATCTAGTCAATACCAATATATACAATATGGCCTGTTTATTAAAACATAAAACCACATCACCAAAGCTAAAAAAAAAAAAATTTAGGATGAACATACATTGGTCAAATAAATTATACAATCATGGAATAAAATCACATAGCACCGTTAAAATAAATACATAAAAGTTCATTTAAGAATGTGAGGAAGTATCCAGGTTTTATTGTCAATTAAAAAAAGAACATATAGACCAATTCAAATATGTGCCTAAGTAAAAGAAAATATCCCAAAATATTGATTGAATAAATTTTAATTTTCCTTGCCAAACTTATAATAAGCATATATTGTTTTTATAATAAGGGAAACAAGCACAGCAGGAACATGAAAGCTAATCACAGTGAAGGGCAGACAGATTCCTGGGTCTGATGTTCCAAAAGGCTTGAAATCAACCAACCAATTTATATTCAGTGCCCACATGGTCCTACTTCCTTATTTTCAATTAACAAAACTATTGTAGTTGTGTATATATATTCCAAAAAACAGACCAAAACTCTGGCAAATACATCATCTGAGATGAAAAACAATGGTGTTAGTCACAAAGAAGATCAAGATTAGGTTTGCAATGCTTTCCAAAGTCAAGAACTAAGAAAATATGACAGTAAACAAAAGCAAGATGGTTTGAACTACCAGAAATGATGGCACTCCATTGTGCATCAATTATTTTATAAAGCAAGCTTTAAAAAAGTAAAAGAATTCACAAGGTGACATGTAAATGTGTGAACAACAAAGCAATCTTCACCTTTTCCCAGCACTGAGAATACTACCATTACTATCATCCATGCGGTGGATGAGAAGAAAACAAAGTGATTAGGACAGTGAAAATGTGTAAAGATTAGAACTTTTCTAGACTATAAAGCTGCTGAAACAAATCCTTAACCTAAATTGCTTTGGTCCTTAAAATAAACACCTTATGAAGAATCAGGTAGTAAAAGGAAAACCACAGAGGTAGTCTTGAATACCTGTTCTGTCTCCAATGAACAAGGAGAGAAAAGAGATTTCATCTCTATCAGGGAACTTAGCTTAATTAGATGCTTCTAAAAACAAAATAAAACCTTATGGTTTATTAAAAATGAGGTACCAACTGCCTTTCCATGAATTCAAAGAACTGGTAGGTAATTTTTCTGAAAGGACAAATGGCACTATTGCTAAGGACACATACAAAAATCATACCTGTTATTTCAATTAATTACTTTGCTTAATATGCACTTAATTTTGAAAGGGGTATCATTTAAAAACAGTGAAAACTCAAAGGTACCACCTTGGGAAATGGACAGTTTACCAATATACCACTGTATTTGCATAACCAATATTTATTTTTTTAACAATTTGCCTACATTTTTTTTTTTTAGTTGCGAGTCTCACTCTGTCCCCCAGACTGGAGTGCAGTGGCACATTCACAGCCACCCCAGCATCTACCTGCTGGGCTCCAGCGATCCGTTTGCTTCAGCCTTCCAAGTAGCGGGAACTACAGGCACGCGCTACCACGCCTGGCTAATTTTTGATTTATAGTAGAGACAAGGTCTCGCCAAGTTGCCCACGGGCTCAGGCAATTCATTTGCCTCGGCTCCTCAAAGTGCTGGGATTACAGGCTGAGCCACTGAGCCTGGCCTGCCTACATTTTTAAATAAAGCAGCATTCTATTTCATTTTGTATTTTGTTTTCAACATACTCCATATTTAATACGAGGGTAAATTCTTTTTGCTTACGTGTCAACTATGAGTAAACAAGAAGTATCACTCTATAATACAAATCATAACAAATCTCTCCCACGAAGCATCAAGGTACTTTAAACAAAATATGCTACCCATGGGAGTACAAACAAATACACTTTATAATATCACCTAAACTTAATCAAAACCTGAGTTCACCAACACCTCCTCAATCAACAGTCCAGCTTTTTTTTTTCTTCCCTCAGTCAGAGTCTTACTCTGTCACCCAGGCTGGAGTGCAGTGGCACAATCACAGATACCGCAGCCTCAATCTGCTGGGCTCAGGTGATCCTTCTGCCTCAGTCTCCCAAGTAGCTGAAACTACAAGCACAAGCCACCACGCCCAGCCAATTTTTTGACTTACTGCAGAGATAAGGTCTCACCAAGTTGGTCTCGAACCCCTGGACTCAGGTAATCCTCTTGCCTGGGTCTCCCAAAGTGCTGGGATTATAGACTTGAGCTACCACACCCAGCAACAGGAGCCATGCCTGGCCATGAAGGTGGCAAGAAGAAGCCTATAAAACATCCTAAGAACCAGGCAGGAGATGGACGAGAAAGATAAGGCTTTCAAGCAGGAAAAAAAAAAAAAAAAAAAAGAGGAGCAGATAAAACCCAAGGAACAAAAAGTGAAGGCCTCAGGGAAGGGCCCCCCAGCCACAGGGAAAATTAAAAAGTCTGGCAAAAAGTAAGCTGTTCCTTGTTCCTGAAGCGATAGTGACCCTTGATTCCATTTATATTTAAACATCTGTATTCCCTACCATAACTTCTTTTGCCACCTATAGGTAGAATAAAGTGCTGTCTTGGAGCTTGTTGCACATTTAAGAATAAACTTCTGGTCACTGCCTTGCTAAGCTATGTGACCATGTTCTCTTTGAGCTATGGCCAGGCCATGTTTTCTTAAGCTTTGGCCCCCCTCTCCTCCCTTGAGGAGGTGAATCCCCTCTTTCTCTCTCTCTTCAATTTACTTTCTAAATAAACTATATTTTCTAATCTTAAAAAAAAAAAGAAGAAACTTCTGTTAAGGAAAAAAAAAGGAATCATACAGTGGTTCATCATCTCTTCAGTCGTTTTCACTCAGTCATTCGTACCTAAGCTGTGAATTTAAAATAAAACCAACACAGAATCCTCTTAAAAACAAAAACAAAAACAAGCCCCACCCAGAATCCTGCCAGTTTGCTCTTTGGTCTTGGCTCTACCCTAAATTCTTTGTCACTGAATTAAACCAACTAAAGATGATACAATAGATAGATAGATAGATAGATAGATAGATAGATAGATAGATAGATAGATAGATAGATAGATAGATGGATGAATGTTTGGATTAATGATAGAAGTAAATGTGTCGAGCTCTCAAAAAAAAAGAATATTTTGCAACACTGGATTAAATGAGTGTTCATTTGGGGAGCTGAAAAGCAGGACACCCAACATTTGTTTCTAACTGATGATCAAACAGTCATAGGTAGATAGGTACATTCAGAAGATTGAGAATCCATAATTTTGAGCTTCAAATTTGAGACTTTTAGAGACACTCGGGGTAAAAAAACCACTGGTGAGGGCATACTTTGCCCTTTTTTTTAGCTTCCTTTGGGTCTCAGTAAATTAAGTTTTCCCCAGAAGTCCGCCAGTTCCCATGGGAACTCTATCCCACTGTGAAAAATGTGCCAAGAAACTCAGAAAAGAAGGAAACAAGATGCTAAGAGCTCTCTCCCCACAACTGCTTCCCAAGGCCCTTCCCACGTTCATATCACTCAGGAGAGCCTCGCCAGGGAAACCCAGCACCTGGAGGTGAAAAACACTTCTTGCTAGACTGGGCTTGAAAGCAGTGTGGTGGGAGCAGAGAGAGTTCAGGAAAATAAAATGCTGGCCAACTTCTCCCTCATAAGAACTGCATCATTCCCACATCTGCCCCTGCCCAACGGCAACCATTGCTCACTGGACCCTTCTCTCTCTCACTCAGCCTTATCAGGACACGGAATAAAATGATTTCATTTTATTTGTCTTATTATATATTGCTCTGTGTTCTTTATTTTCCTAAGCCCTGACTCAGTAGTTTGCTACTGATTGAGCTCTTATGATATATATGCCAAGTACTGCACTAAATGCTAACCATATATTACCTCACTTAATGCTCACGACAAGACTGAGTTAAGCAGTGCTACCCTAGAGATTCAAACTCATATCTTCTTGGTTCCAGAGCCTATACATTAAACCACTACTAACAGCCAATAATAGGATATTGATTAAACACTTACCTGATATGAAATGACAAAAGTACCTCATACAGAAGACTATTTGATATCAGAAAAATCATCATACTGAAGATTATAAGACAATAAGTAATATAAAATTACTAGCTAAGTTGAAAATTATACAAACACCCAAGTGTATTTCAAACATTGGAATAATATTCACTCAAATATTAACAGATGCTACTCTGGGTAGGTTTTTCTTTTTCCTTTATACTTTTCCTTTTTTTCCAAAAATATTATTTACAATAAACAAGTGTTGGTTTTGTAATTGAAAAAGTGGGCAGTAAATGCTATTTACAACAAAACTTCAAAAACAAAACACAAGTATAGAATGGATAGCATCATCAATATTAGAATTCATAATTGCATTTTCCAAGCAGAAAAATTATGGCCATAGAAAAAAACGAGACTAAAACTTTGCAGAAAAATTGCAAGCCTTCCTTAAACTGTGCAGATCAAATATGATAACCAATTAGTACTTGTAAGCACACAGAAATGAAACACAAATGCAAAGATACTATTTTTGGCGTTGCATATAATTTTAACTGTATTTATGATGCTAGCATCTGTGTAAAAAGAAAGAATACCTACCCACCCACAAACATATCTTCCTAAAACATCTCTGAAAGGACTCTTGAAAAATGATAACATTGCTTGCTTCTGGGATGGTAAAATGCACCTGTGAAGGGCCAGGGCAAAAGGGGGTCTACACTTATATACTCTGTATTAGCACCTGAATTTTGAACCAAGTGAATGCATTAACTACTCAAAATAATAAATAAAATTTAAAAAATGACCATCACAGTCTTAAAATGATATTGGTGCCCAAGTAAATAAAAATTTCTATAAAGTAAAACATGCTAAATAATTTACATGTCTTCCTATTTTATATAACAGTTTGTCAAAAAATATCCTGTTTCCATATTGACTTTCCTGCCAGATGACGTCAAATATCTGTTTCAGCAAATAAAATAGCCAAATTCATTTACTTTCTTGATTTGACTTAAAAAATCTTGAGAAAATGAAAAAGGAATCCCTACTTTATCCATATATGTGCTTTCTATGCATCTATTTTTTTTCTTACACATCCTTTCTACATCTATTTTTAAAATGTAGAGAGCAAGTTATGTTATATAAAACAACATTTTTTTAAAATTATGTCTTCCTGGCTGTTTAAAAATTAAATTTAAAAAAAGTCCTATAAGGAAATGTATCATTGTCTGGCCATAGAAATCAACCCAAAGCAAAAAGCAATCTCTGCAAGAAAAGGAAAAAACAAGGATGCAGAGAAACCAACCCTGCACTGCTACTCATCAACCTGGACACATAGTGTCGGAGGACAGAGATGATAACATGGAATCAAGGAAGAAGCAATCCAATCCAAATGTGAATTACAGGAAGCTGGGTCATGCACAGAAAACACACAGATTCTGAAGCAGGCCAGAGTGTTGTCCAAATAGTTATTCTTTTGCTAGCTGATACAACATCCAAGCACCCCACAAGCTATATGTGCTTAGGGTAGCATCTGATGCATCATTAGAGCACCCAGCTAGGACACTCATATCCTGGCCCTGGTCCATCAACGAGAATTCTTCCAAGAAGAGAAATGCAGACAGAGAGGAGTGATGGACACAACTTCTTCCTTGTCCAAATTTTCCCCTCTCCAAAAACAGCAGGAAATGGCAGCTAAAGGAGGCAGAGTTTTAAATGTACCACGATATTACCTAGCCTAGAAAATTGTGTGCTAATTTAAGAAAATCCAAGCCCAAGAACAAACTGGAACCATCAAGCAAAAACTAAGAGGACTTTGTTCAGAAAAAAGCTAGTGCTCTGATAACTCTGGTTATGGACCAAGCTTCATGCTGCTGGGTGGAAGAACAGAAACAAGAAAAAATGGGATTTAGCAAATCACTTTTTCCTTGTTAAGGCCAGAAAGGTCCCAGGGATCCACAGCAACAGCCAAGTCAGACATTAAGGCAGATGGAGTGTATATGTTGGAAAATGAGAGCTACTACAAGGTTAGCATTTTAACAATGTTCATATGGAATATCTAAGAACCTTTGAGGAGGGGGACTGAAAATAGAAGGCAGAGGGAAAGGATGGAAAAGGAAAGAGAAATAGAGAGGGAAGAAAGAAAATAATAATAAGGTTAGAGAGACAAAAAGAAAGGAAGAGGAAGTTTGTGTCTGTAAAGTAGGAGATATAAGAGACTATCAATACCACTTTCAGTCTCTGAATGGTGAGAGAGACATGATAAATCTATCTAGACGTAGTGATTTTATTACCACTTGCCCCTGGAAAGCTATGATTAACTACCACCAAAGCAGAAATACTGAAGAGCAGCAACATGACTCATCTTTGGCTTTCATCTTCAAAAACTCTCCCATGCTGTGGAGTTCAAACTGCATGCTGCTTTTCTTCCACACTGCTGGCAGCAAGCAAACTCTACCACTGGCAATGGGAGAAACCAGGGGAAAATATGAAAAAGCACCTGGCTAATGTCAAGGAGTCAATCATTCTGATGGAGTTTGAGTCCTAAAGCCATTATTTCAAAATTTAGTGAGCTGACGAATGATGACGAATGAAACAAATGCCAGCCCTCAAATGGGAGAAAAACCATTAGAAACCACAGATCTTAGAAAAGGAGAAAAGAAGTCCTTGCCCCAATAACTAGCTGGGCTGTAACGTCACTCTAACCACTGAAACATTTCAGATAAAAAGATCTGCTTTGGCCATAACTCAGTAACCTAAGCTGAGGTGGAGAAAGAATGAGTTCAATCCCCCAGCTTGTGGGGGGTGGAGAGAAGTGGGCAAACTGGGAGATTAGGATAATTAAAGCTACTCCACAGAGACAGTCGAGATGTATACTGCAATGCTCCAACAAACAGGCCTCTAATATTCAGGGTTCATAGTAAGTACAAAGAATCATCCAGTGGTCATAGGGCTCTGGGGTCTGTGTGTGACACACATTCATCACATCAGGCATTCACATGCATTTATATTTAAAATAAAAACAAATCTTAGGCTAGGCTCGATGGCTCAAGCCTGTAATCCCAGCACTTTGGGAAGCTGAAGCAAGAGGACTGCTTGAGCCCAGGAGTTCAAGACCAGACTAGGCAACATGGCGAGACCTCGTCTCTACAAAAAAATAGAAAAATTAGCTAGGTGTAGCGGGGCACCTGTAGTCTCACTTACTTGGGAGGCTGAGATGGAATTGCCTGAGCCCAAGAGTACGAGGCTGAGGTGAGCCGTGATTGTGCCATTGTACTCCAGTTTGGGCGACAGAGACCCTGACTCAAAAACTAAAATAATAAAAATAGTAATAATGACAACGTAAAACAAATCTTTGATGACAAAAAGATTAAACTTTCAGAACTGTAAAAGTAGGTCAATCAATACAAAACAGGGCAACACTCTTCAAAATAAGCCTTATAGACTCTTACAGCTTCCAGTTCCTTTCCCTTTTGGAGATGAGTTAACTAAGAGCCAAAATCAAAATGGAATGAGATGAGACAAATAACAAAGAATAGATGTACTTCAGGTCTAGGGCTCTAGGCTATTAGGTTTTTCTACCTAGAACCCATCCTGTGTCCTATAATAGAAATCTGCCTCTTTATGGTGGTCCTCTTCAGAGTCTACACCAGGAAAATGACACATTTCTAAGTAAATGTTTTTACATCAGAGTTTGGTTAGAGATGCCAGGATGACTAATTGAGCCCTTCTGGTTTCTTTAGTAAAATCATTGGGGGGGGGGGGGGGGAAATCATCTTTTTAGAGGATGGGGCGGGGGGAAAGATTCCTTTGGGTTTTCCAAATCAAGAAAATAAAAAACACTGAAAGAAACAAACTCATCCCCCAAGTGTAAGAATTTGAGCATACACAAACACCAACTGCTTATCTTCCTGCCTCTGAGGTCACAGAAATGTCCCATGTCTTCATTTTAATGTAGCCTGACAAATTCTGGACAAGGCTTGTGAGGAGCTTCCCGTCCATTCTGTCCTGTCCACAATGTACTCCTAATGCCGCTGCTGCTCAGATTCTTCTCCCCTATTCTGTCACACCCAAGGAACCACAGCTGTCAAAACAGAGACATCATGACTGTACAGACCATACAATTGTAATTTTACCTCTCAGACGCAGAGATTCAACTAGAAAGCTAGAGAAGTCCCCCAGACGTCTAGTGCATAGGGTACCATCTCACCTAAACACACTCACTTAACTTCTTATCAAAGACTGGGTCACTTCTGTGATTTTCTTTTTTCCTTTCTTCCATTCTGCCTCTTCCTATCCTTGTTTCTTCTTCTTGTGTTAAAGGAGAAAGGGGTGCTAAAGATTTGGAGGTGGTGGAAAACTGGCCTAGTAGGGCAGTCAGGTGTTTTAACTGGCCACTTGTTTCTCCATACTCCACTGAGCATCAAATTCTACTTTGACAGGCTCTGAGGAGCTGGGCTCAGCAGCAACCTGCCAGGCAGAAAGGTGCACCATACATTGCAGGTGTGGCAAAATGGAGCAAGTCATTTATTTCCAACTCATTTGGACTATGATTGGGGAACAGGAACATTATGAATCCCAAGTCCGGAGTGGGGGAAATTGGAGCAAGCAGGGTCCATCAACCTGTCACCTGGAGCTTTAAAACAATAATGGAGAACTGAAGCCAAAAAAATTAGTTTATTGCCTACTAGTTGAGTAAATCCTTCTGTGATTTTTAAGGAGAACAAATGACAAATGTTGCATTTTCTCAATTATGAAAAAAAACAGACAGAAAAATTCCCAAATCAGACCTGCAGTTCTAAGAAGTGACTCAGATTGCCTCATGAAGACTTCAAACATCAGCTAAACGATGAGGGTCTGACTAACATACTCATCAAGCATGCTGCCAGTCAGATGAAGTGATAATCTAATGATTATAATTCCTCAACAGAAAAACATGAGAAAAACACATTTATCCTACCTTGGTAAAGGCTCTGGTTTGTATTTCAGTCACACAATACTACGCCTAACATCTCCTTGAATCAGGGCTCTGAGCTTACATTAGTTTGAGGAAATCTTAAAAGCAGGTAATAAGGAAACCATTTCTCCTACATGACGTGCTTTCTCCATCCCTTCTCCATAACCAGATACTCCCCATCTTTTTCACATGACAAAGCACAGGACAAATCCCACTTCTTCTGTAAAGACTTATTGAGAGCCTTAACCTAATTCTCAGTATCTGGCACAGTGTTAGGAACTGTGAGCTGATGAAAAGACAAGACAGGCAGGCTGTTTGCCCTAGAGGGTTGGGGAGGTAGGTTAGACCTGGAACTATTTACAGCAGAAATTGTCACAGAAGTATTCCAGGAGATAGAGAACATCAGACTTTACACAGGGAGCCAGGAATACAAAATAGAGGTAAGATTCCTGACAGAGAAACAAGCATGAAGGCAAGAAGCTGTGAAATGGCTGGCACATTCGTGGTGAGGTCTTTGTGACAAATTACATGGAGAGAAAAGCAGGTAGTTAAGATTGGAAATAGAAGCAAAAAGCTCGTGTGAAATTCCAATATTTACACACAGCTGCCTTTCCTTTGTTTTTATATTCATTTAGGGAGTCAGGTTCTTTTTGCAGGCAACTGGGTATCGGCAGAGTTGGTGACATGATCTGGTCTATGCATTTTAAAAGCAAGTGCGACAGCAGTGTACATGATGGCAGACAAAATGGGCAGGGCGACTAGCTAAGGTGAGCTCAAATAACATGAGAGCTAAGGAACACACAGACTCAAAGAGATTCACTGGCAAAACCTTGAAAAGGAAAACAACAGACAGAATCTGGAACCAGGTGAATCTGTTTATGAAGAAAATTGGAATGTGGTTAGGAGATCACTGGTTCTAAAGTTCTGTGTAATGGAAGGGTGATAACGTTAAGAAAGATCAACAGCAAAGCCAAGGCAATTTCTGGCTAGGGAAAAAAATTACAGATGGAAGACGTGAACTATATTTTGGACACAATAGATGTCAGGTATCTACTGGAAATACTGTTGGCTATCCAGTAGTCAGAAGCTGGAAACAGCAATCCATAAGCAGAGAAAAAAGGGGTGGAAATACTCACAAGTAAGAGCCAGCATTATGATCTGTGGCTGAGCTTATTAAGTACATAAGGTCACCCAGCAGATGAGACCTCTCCTATCTGTAAAAGATAATCATTATCTGTACAACTAACATTAATATTAATCAAATACTGCCAAGCGACACATTTCTGTTAGCTTACCAGTTATTCAAATCTGTTCTTATTCAACTTCTCACATGATAGATGTCACCTTACCCATTAGGCTATAAGCAACTTGTGACAGAGATGATATTTTCTTCATCTTTATTCTACCGCCACAAAGTTACCCAACAACTACATGTGGTTTTTCTAAAATAATAATAGTTCTATGAGACTAGATTTTTTTTTTTTTTTTGAGTTGGAGTCTCACTCTGTCACCCAGACTGGAGTGCAGTGGCCGCTCCCGGCCACCGCAGCCTCGACCTGTTGGGCTTGGCGATCCTTCTGCCTCAGCCTCCCAAGTAGCTGGAACTACAGGCACGCACTACCACGCCCAGCTAATTTTTGATTTAGTGTAGAGATGAGGTCTCACCAAGTTGCCCAGGCGGGTGTCGAACCCACAGGCGCAGGCAATCCACTCACCTCAGCCTCCCAAAGGCGCGGGATTACAGGCTGAGCCACCGAGCCCGGCGGAGACTAGAATTTATCAGCAATGCCTACAACATGGTTTGGCACAGAGCAGTTACTCAAAAAATATTTGCTGAACGAATAACAGAAATGAATTGATTTTACTGAACTACTTCTTAACATGTTAAAGCCTTCTTAACATAGAAGTGTTTATGTATGGCCAAAGCTTCAGGGGCTGAGTACTAAAGAAAGTAAATATACCAATTATTAACCTTTATTTTCTGAGAACTAACTGTTCCTCAGCTCAGCCCACTTGTTAAAGCCAGAAGAGGTAACAAGGCAAAGTTGCAGGAAAAAACCCTTATCCAAAAAAACCAAATTGAAGAGAAAATCTGGAATTCTCATAGTTACCAAAGAAAATTCTAGCACAGTTCCACATGACGTTCACTACAAGCAGGCAGAATGTTAAAGATGGTATTCCAGAAGACGGACTTGTGCTAATTGTTACTGATGTTCTATTCATCAGCCTTGAAGAAGATGTGCCCAGCTCATCAGGAGCTACTGCCAGGAACGGTTTCTCCAAGGGTCATATTTCAAAATGGCTCCAGTTACTAAAGTGGAAGTGACAGAGGCCCTGGACTAGGATGACCACGAAACAGGGCAGCCTCCTTAAATGGACATCAGCACTCATCCTTCAAGGACGGAAACAGGACCACAGTCTGAGCGTGAGCCTACCGACAAAACTGAAATGGTCTTGGATGTGTCAATTCCTTCACACCAACTATCAGTGGATCTGGAGGAGGGAAGCATTACCATCCAGAAGGAGTACTGATGGAAAGATAAACACAAATAAAGGAAGCAAGACAAGACAAGCAGGAGGTCAGAGAAGAACACTACATCATCAAACCGAATCCCACAGATTACTGTGGCAAAGGAACTAATTACTGAAGCATAAACCCAGAAGCAAGAAGTCCAGCAAGAATCAAGTGGCCAGATACAAGAAGCTAAATTTGCTTCCCTACTGTATTAGTTTCCTTAGGGCTGCCTTAATGAAGTACACAAACTGGCTTAAAACAACAGAAATTTACCCTCTCGAAGTTCTAGAAGCTCCAAGTATAAAATCAAGGAGTAGACCAGGTCATTTTATCTCTGAAGGACTCAAGAAAGTAACTTTCATTGCCTCTTCCTATCTTCTGGTACATCCTGGCCATCATTGGCATTTTCTGGCTTGTCGCTGAATCACTCCAGTCTCCACTTCCATTGACCTTCATATCTCTTCTTTTGGGGCTGTCAGTCATTGAATTTAGGACCCACCACAATCAGTATTATCCTTCATTTTAACTTAACTAATTACATCTGCAAAGACCTTATTTCCAAACAAGGTCACGTTCTAAGGTTCCAAATGGATAGGTATTCTGGGGGGACGCTCTAAAACCTACCACACATATCATCACGAAAACATCAGAAAGGACTGTCCAAGGCAGCAATCCTCATATGATAAAATTCCTGCACTTTAGGAACACCTAAAAATTTGCCAGAAAAAAGATAACTGTTCAATAAAAAGTTAAAAAACAGTTGTAGGCATCAATAAAAGTTCTTCAGATAAAAGCAAAAAGTGTCACTAAAATTTAAATACATTTTAAAAAGGAGGTCATATTTTTAGACCCCAATTATGAAGACGCAATCTGAAAATATCACTTCCATCACCCAGCTATAGAGTCAACAAACTTCAACTGTAGAAAGTAACTTTCATTGCCTCTTTCTGTCTTCTGGTACATCCTGGCCGTCACTGGCATTTTCTGACTTGTAGCTGAAAACATGCAAATCATTCATACTCATGGGAAAGAAATTTTCAGGCAACATCAACAATTAGCCTAACATTATCAAGCATAATAAAAAGAGAGGCCACACAGTGGTCTCCCAAATTGGACTATTTTTGTGTTATTTTGCAAATACACTAGAATTTTTTTTCTCATTATTAAGGTTATAAGCAGATGAAACTACTTTTATATTGAAGAACAAATACTGAAAAATATAGCAACGGTTAAGTTTCCTTTCCAAGTGAGCAAGCACATCTGTACTCAGTCATTCTACATTCTTCTACAACATAAGATATTCTGCACAGTATCATTGAGCCCAAGCTCAAAGAATCTATTCTCTGTAAACCAGGAGGTATAGGAAGTTAGAAGACTTGCAATTCAGCACATTTTATAGGGTTTTTTGGCACATAAGGGTTATTTTTAAAGTGGGAAAAAAAGCCTGTCCTCTCCCTACCCCCAAACACAGCTGAGCTGATTCAGCACAAATCTCCCCCTAAAATAAAATCTCAGTTTGCAGAGAATAAGCATGGAAACTTCCAGTCTCAAGGACGACATTTCAGAAACCTAGCTGAAAAGACCAAGAGTGGGTGGCTCAAAGCAAGCCGACCACAAATCATGTTATAAATATAAGAACTTTCACCAGAAAACTATGAGCAACTTGGGAGTCCAAGGAAGAAAGTCTTTAATAATAAGCAAAGTAATATAAGAGTATTACCCAGAGATATGAGAATCTCAAGGATTCTGGTAACTAATAAATCATTTCCCACAGGTGAACATATAGGAGAAATTTCCAGGAATGCAGTTGAAAACTCAAGTTTTTTCGTTTAACTTAGAGATGTTTTCTGAAGAGGATATTATAATATACATCATACAAATAACACACATCACCAAAGAGCTGTGTGCTCAGCTCAACACCCTGACAGCCCCCAAAGCACAGAGGTACTTCTCACAATCTGCAGTCCAAAAAAAAGAACTCATTATCAAAAAGAGCATTTAGGTGGCAGCAGAAGAAAACTACCTTGCTGAGTTTCCAGAAACAAGCCAACTTCAGTCATTTTTGTTAATCAACCTTCACCAGACAAGGGAGCCAATGACTCAAGTGATAAGATTATGAATGTGCCCCCAAATCAAAAGGGTAAAGGGCATCTACGGGAACCTTGGTCTCCAATGCATTCTGACATGTTCCTATCATACTCGAGTGGGAAAACGCTTACTAGAAAAAGACAGTCAGAAATGGTGAGTTATTCAAAACATCTCTCAATCTTCAGTCACTCTTCAAAAAATTTACAGCCACACTGATGGTAACAGCTGGCATTGAGAAGGCAAGGACAAGCAACCCCATATAAACCTGTCAACTTAAATCACAACACACTCACAACCTTAGGGCCTGTTTTGATCATTAATGTAAAGGATTTTTCCACAGCGTGGATGAATCAAATTAATATGAAGTGAAAAATGTGTATATGACAAAAGAAATGTTTATAAAATCCAAAGTAAAAAACATCAGAGGTGATTAAGAACAAGAATTCCCAGACTCCTAGCTTTGTACTTAACACAGCTGATTAGGTAACACACTGCAACAAACAGACTTACAAGTGTTTTTAAGGAAAAGGACAACCTTGTTAAACAACAGGGAGAAGGGTCAAGTCCTCCTCAGGAAAGCGCAATGCCCTTGAAGGGCTCTCACTAGCTGAGTGAAAAACTGCTCCTGCTAAGGAATGCTACCCCTGGTGCCTTCAGAGATCTGTTCTTATACAGTAGAACAAGCAGCCTAGAGTACTCCTCAACTTCTCCCTGGCTCCGGGCCAGGAAATAAAGCAACGCCTGTCCTTCCTTTCTCCCTGACACCCCCAGAAGCTGCACCTATGCCAAGGGATTGAAAAAAGAGGGGAGAAATCAAGTCTCAACATTGGTTTAGCAATGTTACCTATGACCTCACATTGTCTGTATAAGAGAAAAAACATGTAGTCTGACACTGGTTTCTCTGAAGAGCAATCTGATGAAATACCACCTCACAGGGACATCTCAAAGACTAATGAGATCATGTCTAGAGGCCTGAAAGCACTCTGAAGGCAGATACAGGGTGCAATTACCACCTCCTGATAGCTGTAGACTAGGGCAAGGCAGCTAAAGAATCAAGTTTTTGCAGCACGTAAGCTAGATGTTACATGCGGGAACAGATCTTATCCCAAGATGTACCATGACCCTGTCTACATCTGAGTCAGTATACACAGCAGAGGAAGTGGACCTTTCAGATGGTCTTGAATTCAGTATAGCAATTACAGCAGTGACAGCTGGGTTAAGAACTTAATTTCTATAGGCTCCGCTTTCTTTACCTGTAAAGATAGAAATAATATGCAGATCTTGTAAGGTGGAGGTGAAAATTAAAAGTGAAAACCATGCTCTTAGAGTTCAGTGTTTACCATGGAGAACTCAGTAAATGGCAGTCCCTCCTCCCCTTTAAGATACACTGGGCATTATACAAAGTACCTTAAAAAGGGAGTCTGTCTAGCTCAGAGACCAAATTTTGATGGCATGCAAATCACACAAAGGTAGGCACCAATTACCAGTGAGCCACATCTCCTAAACTCTGCTTAGCCATTTAGAGTATTTTATTCCATAGAAACAAAGCTATAAACAGTAGTTGGGTTGCCAACCTAACTCACAGAAGCACATTTACTCAGAATAGGGATAATATCATTACACATAACATTAACTATTTCCAGGTTGATTTTGGATTTCTAAAATGAGGCAATCTCTGAGTCTTATGGAAAAAAAACAGTAAGAAGGCTACAGGAGTCCAGGTCAGAAGAGACATAAGCTAAGGTAGCAGCAGTGCACTGGAAAGAGGAGGAAATATTCACACACATATCCCAAGTGGCCCCAGTAAGGGCCTGCAGTAAGAGGGTGTCAACGATGTCTCTGAGAGCAAAAGAAAACGGGAATGGAGCAACTCCTAAAACACTGGAAGAGACCCAGTTTTCTGCTGTAAGATCACAAGATTCGTCTTGGATGTGGTGAATTTGTAAGGCTGGTGCACATGGAGATCACTCCCATTTCCACAGCCCAAATATATAAACCTTTGGGAAGACAGATTTTGAAAAGAGTAACAATCTAAAGCAATCTGGGTTTGAAATGACCATTAAGTGACTTATAGCCCCATTCCTTCCCAAATGTCTGTACTGATCGAGAAAAATGCCCAATTTTAAGTGCCTAAAAAAGAGCATGGCTAGTTCACAGAACAAATTTCAGCTGCATGAAAGCCACACAAAGGTAGCTGGCTAGTTTATAAAAGAGGCTCATCTCCAAAATGTGCTTACTCAAAAGAAATAGTAAAAATGACTTTAAGGAAACAGGCCTGTAGTTGGGGGGAGAGGTCTCTGCTGATAAGGCAGTCTGCAATGAACATCTATTGCCAGCACTGAAGTTTCAATGTACTCTGGTTTCTTGCAATTCCATCTCTTCCACCATTTTTGAACCTCCAATTGTTCAAACAAATTCCAACTTTAAATACAATGGTTCCCATGGTGACAGTAATTCTGCAATTAGGGGATAGGAGTTATAAGAATGATTCATATATATTTTAAAATGCTGTATTACATGGATAAAAAATACTGAGGCTCAACTTCAGACATTCTATGAGGTATGTGGGAGAAATCTCAATGAAGATCCTAGTTGTTACTTAATTCTGCTAAAAGTAAAATGACCAGGGCATACAAATTCTTATATTCCATGGGCTAATCTCTATGCATTAAGAAGAAAAAAATTATAAACACAGAAAAAAATCACCCTTGCTATTAGAAGAGAACTGTAGTCCTTGTTCTTTTAGGAAGACATCTATCCCATCATCTTATTCACATTGAGAAAATCATTCTAGAAAAGTAGAAGACATGTTAAAGTTATCATGATGAGCCCCTGAAGAAATTAACAAGAATATCTTTTACCACAGATATTCCTTAGTCAAGATTTTAGTGAAAAGATGGCAGATGGTAAAGAGGGGATGGGAAGGGAGTTGGACCAGGTGGTAGGGCAATTCAGGCAGCTTTCAAAACACTTCAAGGATACACACATATTCTTCTGCCACAACCTCAATCAGAAACACACACACAGCTGGGCTTGGTGGCTCAGCCTGTAATCCCGCGCCTTGGGAGGCTAAGGTGAGTAGTTTGCCTGAGCCCGCGGGTTCGAGACCCGCCTGAGCAACTTGGCGAGACCTCATCTCTACAATAAACCAAAAATCAGCTGGGTGTGGTAGCACACGCTTGTAGTTCCAGCTACTTGGAAGGCTGAGGCAGAAGGATCGCCGGAGCCCTGCAGGTCGAGGCTGCGGTGGCCGGGAGCGGCCACTGCACTCCAGTCTGGGCGACGGAGTGAGACTCCAACTCAAAAAAAAAAAAAAGAAAAGAAACACACACACACACACTTTAGCATTAGCACATACTCATTTTGTGGAAGCTAAATACTTTACTCTTAAATCCATGCACTGAGTTGAAAAGGCAATGAAGTCAGCAGACCCAACAATGAAAGACATGGAAAAGATACCCCTTAGGATGTCAGTCAGATAGCTGTACACTAATGCATGTCTCTTGATGGCAACAGGAATAAATCATAAAAGTAGGGCTATCCTGGATTCTATACAACAATATTATCAAGCAAAACCACACCATATACCTTACTGGTATCTGAACAAACACGAAAACTATCAAAGGATTTTCATAATACAACTCCATGAGAGAGGAAAGGCAAATCATATTCCCAGTTCACAAGGGATAAAACCAAGGCTCCAAGAGCAATATGATTAATTAAGGCACTTATCCAGAACTAAAACTAAGGAGTGAATCAACATGAATTTCCAAAACTGGGGTGAAGGTCATTAATGTCAAGAAAACACCTGAGCAGTTTACCTTCCATCTTATTTCTCTATATTCTAGCAACTCATCACAATTGTCATATTATGGACTATCCGGGAAGGTCAAATAATAGTCTAGGCAGAGAAGATGAGTTTACCTTCATTATCTTCCTTAAGCTGTGACAGGCTGCCCTAATCAGCTTTCGTGCACACAGGCACATAGACACACATGCTCCCTCGCGGTGCCTCTGAATCACCACGTGCCATGCTGAACAGCTGCAGAGGTCTGAAGGGAATTGGCAGAAATGTACAATGATGTGCTAGCCACCCCCCTGAGGCAGCAACTGCCCTGCCTGCTCCCAGACGCCAGAGCACATGGGTGTTCACTGTCGCAACTGATGGGCCCAGAAGACAGGCAAGTGGTTTCAGGTGGTGAGTCAGAAAAAGCAGTTTGCATCAGGAATGTTCCAGCGCAGCAGAGCTGAGCTGCATCCTACTCACTATGCTGGGATACGATATTCATCATTTTTCCATGTCACTGTGGGGGACAAAACCTGAGCTCAACACAATAGAATCCAATCAAGTCTGTTGCACAGGAACCAGTAAGCCAGGCTTCTCCCACTGAGAAGGAGCCTAACTGCTTAAGAATTGCCACCATATCTGACACTGGAGGTCAGTCCTTTCATCCTGTAATAGAGGACGACTCTACAATGGCCTGGCACTAGTCTTTGAGCACAGAGCCATTGGACTAATTTTCCAGGACCACCCCGCAGCTGCTGCAATAAGCTATGATCTATGTTCCCAAAGATGACACAGAATCAGGGTAAGGCAACATTCAAAGAAACCAGGTGGGTGCCATAATACATGCCTCACAAATGGCTGCAATGAATCAGATACGTGTTGTCATGCTTTTCAATGAGAGCTTAGATGGATTTCAGTAGAAATCCACACTTGTGAGGACAATTCCTTGGTTGTCTCTATGCAATTGTTTATGAGCCCGTAAACGAGTGATATGATATTGGCCTGGTGAAACAGAGAGAGGCATTAGACATGAGATCAGACAACAGGAGATCTAGAAATGAAAGAGGCTGAAAGCCATCATTCACGCTACACTTCATGAATGAATACAGCATTCTGTCAAGTTTTATACAATGACAAATGAGCCTATTCTCTGAAGAAACCTGAGAAGATTTAATACTCATTTTAGGGAATCCAGTTTGATTTTTCTACCTCAAAATTAGCAACTTCACCTTATAACCAATTTTAAAATCTCTTGCTATAGTTATTCTCCCAGTGACTATGACATATAAAAAAATTGGTTGTATTTATATTTATGATATACCATTCTGGCATGAGTTCAAAAGCCAGAGGCTTATCAAACCTGTTGTAACATCAATAGATTTAATAACGAATGCTAATATGGCTTTCATGTGTTATGGTCAAACAAAAAAAGGAATGGCCTTACTCTTCTGAAGATACAATAAAAATTGACCCAAAATATGATATTTTTCCTAGAATCCAAACTGAAGCTAAGTAAGGAAAAGATGAATCACAGCCCTCCCTGAGCTGAATTCAGTTACCATCAAAGGAACCATCCTTTCATTTTCTTTGCTCATTCAGGCTACAAGTAACTACCCAGAACTTTTTGGATAGAGGTATCACAAAAATAAAGGAAATGTTCACTATTAGCTTTCCAGAATGAAAATTCTGTAGCTGGTCACAGGATATTATGCTCTAATGAAGAACACAAAGAGATGCACTCTAGGGCCTCTGAGCTGTTGCACTAGACTACAAGTCAATGTGCTGTAGAAAAATCTGCACGGGAACTACCAGGAAGCTACGCATCCCTTTCTGACAAAAACAACTCCCAGAGCACCTGCAGTAGAGGTGGTAGGAAATGTTACAAGCCAGAGGACTAGAGGTAGCATTCAGACCATAGTGTATCCCAATAAGCTTGCTCCCAGTCTAAGGAGAGCTCCCCTTCCCCTTAGCCAGTCATTCCCTCAGAAGTGGGGGGATGAAAAAGCAACAATCTTCCCTCACTAGTAAATCCCACAGCCCTGGGCTTTTAATGAAAGTGGCTAGAGAGAACAGGAGAGCCAAGTGAATGGAGCTCAGGGCAATATGCAATTATTGAAACTGGAATTGAGCCTGGACCCTGCCGTGAGAGCACTAGCAATCAAACTGTGGTCAGGGCCCCAATTTTAAACCTCTCCCAAGAGGTACCACTTCCTGACACACAGACACGCCTTTCTTCATATCAAAGTAATTCTGCTTGACTTCATGGAGGAATGTCATCTGCTGGCAAAGGGCCCAGATTAAAATAATTGTCTCCAAAGAATTAGCTTAAACCCAAAAACCCAACCGCCTGCAAATGTTTCTGTCATCATCACTAACTTACCTTCTTCCCAATAAGCTTTTTTCGAAGAAATTCCCGGGCCTCAAACATGTAGGGAATGTCATACAGGGGACGTAGTTTCTTGTTCTTATCCTAAAAGCAAAATAAAACACCAAATCAGGAATGAAAAAACAAACAAAAAATAAACACAGCCAAAAGCACAAGATATTGGAATATATCTGAAATTGGTTCTCTCTTGGAATCAGAGATATTCCTTGAGTGCTAGTCACATAATAATTAATAAATATTTGGCTGAAATGTTTTATTGGAAGTAAGATTATCTTTTTTCACATGACAGGCTCAAAAACAAGAAATAAAATGTTTGTAATTACCCAAAATGGAAACAACTTAAATGTTCATTAACAGGGAAATGGCGATAGAAACTGTAATTAGAAGATGTTCAATAAGTAGAAGGAACTTTCAATTATTTATTGATACTTTAAATCTAATTCTACTACTACAAAAACCCCAGTAATAATATAGTCCCTAGTCTATATTATTATTGTTGTTAAGAGTTCGGGGAAGTGGAAAGAAGTAATCAGGAAATGTTTCACTGATAAGGTGGAATTTAATATGAGTTTGCTGGATAGTAAAGAACTAGGAAGAAAATTAGAGTTGGAATATTATGTACACACACACATCCACACACACAAATTACCTCATTATCTCACGAGCCCTAGACTCCTCCCCAAAGAGGAGGTTGTTCCAAACAATGTCATTTTGAGCTGATGCCCCAGAGGGTCTAGATGAAGGTGGCAGAAGATGGGGATAGGAACCTGACATTTAAAGAAATGAATTAACAAGAACTGACAACAGCATAGAGAAAGGGAATACAAGAGGAGTAGGAATCAGATATTGAGTCATGATGACATGCCCAAGCTGAATCCTTTGCCTTTTGGTGGGGGCTGAGGAGAAGCAGAGTATGTGTATAAGAAATAAGAGATCGGCTAGGCTCAGTGGCTCAGCCTGTAATCCCAGCACTTTGGCAGACAGAGGTGAGCGGATTGCCTGAGCCCGCAGGTTCAAGACCAGCCCAGGCAACTTTGTGAGACCTCATCTCTACAATACATCAAAAATTAGCCGGGCGAGGTAGCATGTGCCTATAGTTCCAGCTACTGGGAAGGCTGAGGTGGAAGGATCGCCAGGGTCCGGCGGGTTGACGCTGGGGTGGTTGTGTGTGTGTGTGTGAGAGAGAGAGAGAGTGAGAGATTGTGAGTGAGAAAAGAAGATGAAGAAGAAGAGGAAGAGGAATAAGAAGAAGAAGAAGAATAAAGAAAAGAAAAGAAATGAAAAGAACAGAAATAAGAGATCTCGGCTAGACCAGTTGGTATACTTAATACCTCTTTCTCACTAGCCTGTAAGTCCCAAGACAACAAAAACCCTGTTCATTTATTTGGTTTTCTTTAACCCCCCAGTCCCTCACAGTACATACTCAAAAATTATAGTTAGGGCAAGTAGCCCCAAGAACATGCAGAATATTATAAAAAGATAAAGTATGCTAGGGGAATAAGACTATCAGTACAGATTTGGGAATCTCTAGGACCCAGGTAATATTTGAAAAAACTACAGAAAGGAGAACATCAAGAACTGACTCCTAACCTAGAGGTACATCACTGACTTCCCATCCTCTGCTTATCCAACCTAGCCAAACCTTTGCCACCTATTATGCATGTGACAAAACAAGACACCTATGTGTAATCTAATCTGTAGTCAAAAAATATATATTAAGTTACTTTTTCCTTAAATAGTCAACTACTCTCAAGTAAACAATCTTCATCATGTTAATGCCCTATTGAAAAATCATCCTATGGTCAATACTGTGGTTAAGGGGATTAAAATAGATGTTTCCTGCCAGACACAAGCTAAGTCTCAATGTCTCAAGCACATCATATAAACAATCAATTCATTGATTATGCCCAAGAAAATGTCTTATGAGACTGTAGATAATACTTTCAGTTTCAAGGATAATTGAGCTTCACATTCATTACCCAACTGTTTTCTACTTCCTGTTTTAAAAAAAGGGTCATCGCCACCATCGTCATCGTTGTTGCCATCATCATCATCCTAGCATGCTTGTAGAAATTAACACATCTCCTTCTCCCAGACCAATATATGGGATATACTCTAAACAGGGTGTAGCACTGGGATGGTGGAGCTCTGATCAGAGTCCTAGAATGTCATGATCATTGTCTAATGAGTGGGATGACCCTAAACATAAAAATCTTTAGAGAAATAAAATAACATTGAGGTTTTCTTGCAGAAAATAACAGAGAAAATGGAACACATGAAAGGTGCCTGGGCTAGGGGAGTGCTTTTTTTTTTTTTTTTGAGTTGGAGTCTCACTCGGTCACCCAGCCTTGACCTGCTGGGCTCCGGCGATCCTTCCGCCTTAGCCTTCCAAGTAGCTGGAACTACTGGTGTGCGCTACCACACCCGGCTAATTTTTTTCATTTATTGTAGGGATTAGGTCTCACCAAGTTGCCCAGGCGGGTCTCGAATCCGTGGGCTCAGGCAATCCACTCACCTCAGCCTCCCAAAGCGCGGGATTACAGGCTGAGCCACCGAGCCTGGCTGGGGAGTGCTTTTTTAACACAAGGGACGGATGTACAGGATTCTGAATATTTTATAAACGTCCTGGATACCACATGAAAATAGTAGGTCACAAATTAGAAATTTATTTATGAGCCTAGTGTAACATATGTAAAGCCACAAAATAGAGTTAGTGATGGCACTCAATGATACAGTATGAATGCTGGCCAGACAAGATACTAGGTGCCACTAATGCAAAGGATTTTTAATAAAGACAAAAATCAATGGTTATCAGAATCAGCTCTCAGGAATAAAGAAGTGTCAGTGTATTCATATTCACCAAGCAACAGAGGACAGTCCATTTACAGAGAGTAGATGCTGGATTACAAAAGCCCAAGTGAACACTTTCAAAAATAAAATGAACAAAATAACAACACTGACCTTACATAGCCTTATGATTTGCCACAGAACCTGAAATCCTGCACCTTACCCACATATTCTTTTTATTTTTTTTTAAAGATATAAGGTCTTGCTATATTTCCCAGGCAGGTCTCAAACTCCTGGACTGAAGCAATCCTCCCATCTCAGCGCCTCCATAATACTGAGACTATAGGTGCATGCCACTGCACCCATCTCCCTACATATTCTGAAACAGCACAGAGGTACACAGTGATTTGACTGGAACTCTAAAATCTGGAATGAGAGGTAAGAACTACAGTACCAACAAGCCTTCAAATGAAGATCATGAAATGACGTACACCTAAATGTGTGAAAATGGTTGTCTAAATAAGAATTCTGCTTTTAAGACACTCCATAGTACTGAGCCAAGGAAAATAACCTCAAAAGAATGAAAGAAAATAAATAGTGTAACAACAAACACCCCAGTAAAAAACAGGCCAACTTCAGAATCTGATTATATGTCTCTCATGAAACTAGAAAAGAACTAACAGCACAAGCAAAAAACAAGGTATCACAGAATGATTTTGTTACTCTAACCCTTCAGAGCTAGTAGTTATTGACATCTGCAAACACCTTACAAGAGAGATATTAGAAGTCCCTAAGAGACCACAAAATAAAAGCAATTCCTCCAAATTACCAGGTACATAAAAGCCTTTGAAATCTCTAAGAGGCAATTGAGGTATAGAATGTATTCTCAGAAAACAGGACTTTAGCAGAATCTTGCCTGCTTAAAAAGAACTGTCTAGTTTAGATTCTAATTTACATGGAAATATTTTTTAAAAAATAAAAATATAAAAGAATGCTTGCTTCATCTCGTGGGCGGATAATATACAAACCAATATGTGCTGTAATCACTATTCACCCTCAGAAATGACACTGCATGTAGGCCCTGCAGTGACTCACATTACAGACGGAAGAGATAACGTCAGTCATCTGTATCTCTCACCAGTTTGGGAAGAAGGGCCAATATCCACATCGCAGCATCTAAAAACACAGCCAGCATTTTTACAGGAAGGTATTTTTGGCTAGTTGCCAAAATGAGAAGCCTGACCAATGTTCACTAGGAGGGAATGAAAGGGACTGCTAATCAGGTCCATATTCTCAATCCCGTTCAGACCTAGCTCTACCTAGCCTCATCTTAAAAATGGTATCCATAAAACTTAATAACGTTGGAATAGAGCAGGATTTTTCTTTTTTTTTTTTTTTGAGTTGAAGTCTTACTCTGTTGCCCAGACTGGAGTGCAGTGGCTGCTCCCGGTCACTGCAGCCTCGACCTGCTGGGTTCCGGCGATCCTTCTGCCTCAGCCTTCCAAGTAACTGGAACTACAGGCGCGCGCTACCATGCCCGGCTGATTTTTGATTTATTGTAGAGATGAGGTCTCGCCAAGTTACCCAGGCGGGTCTCGAACCCGCAGGCTCAGGGAAACCACTCACCTCAGCCTCCCAAAGCGCGGGATTACAGGCTGAGTCACCGAGCCCGGCTCATTTTTAGTTTTTTTAATGCTCATTGTGAAATTTGTTTACACAGCATGTCATTTTATCTCCCAATTTAAAGTAATTTGTGAGCCTTTGAGGATTGTGGGAAACACCTTTATTCTCTCATAGTCTCAAGATTTTAAAATTTTGTATAGTTAATAGACTTTTGTATGAGTCATTTCTAGATGCTTATTAAGTGAGGAATAATCTGAAGAACTGACAACTTACTGCTTTATCTCAAATTTTCTCAGGCTAGTAAATTACTCCAAGTAATCCTGAATAAGAAAGATTTGGTAAGGGTAACCCTCTCGGGTCCCCTCTCTCTGTGGGAGCTTTTCTGTCCTCTCAATAAATCCTACTTTTTAAAAAAGAAAGAAAGAAAGAAAACTGTGGTACATGGTAATGAACATATAACTACTAAAACATGTCATTTTATTTCTGAAATCAAGGTTAAAGTAAACAGAAATACTGGTAAAATTATATCAGATGTGTCTTATGTGGAAAAAAAAAACCCCTGCTTTCTACTGTGCTTCAGTCTAACTTTTCTGTTTGTTTATTTTTTAAGTCAGTTATTTATTTGTTGTTTTAGGCTTTGTAATTGCATAGTAAACTCATTCATGAGGCATTGAAACAGCACTCTTGAAAGGTGCTGTCCTGAAGATTGAGAACACACTGTGAATAAGATAGTCACAGGCATAACTTGTGGTCTGGAACCTACTGTATGCAAAATTACGAAGTCTCTCTCCAAAGCTTTTATCATATTTGTCAAGCTCATTTGCACAGGGTTATGACTATCTCTTTAACATAGGTATTTTCTTGCAAGGAAATTAAAAAGTTGCCTCAGGCTCTAAAGGGTCAACTCATGTGAGGAAATTGTGTTTCTACATAAGTTGAGACTAAAGCCTGACCTCCAAGCTCCCGTTCTACTATCTTTTCACCTGTTTTCTCTGTTCTTCAAGGCCACCCTTGTTTTTAGAAGGGATAAATATGTTCCTCACATGACACACTTTACTGAGAATGGGCTGTGGGAATGTATAATGTAAAAGCTGAAAGTAGAAAAGTTCTTAGCCCAAAAAAATTGTCATATTACTTTCTCTGAGAAAATAAATCATCTTATATAATTTATTGTACAAGACGTATTGACTCATTCTTGTATTTTCCATTGCAAATCAACAACAGGAATCTAATTTTTGTACTCTTGAGAGAAATAGGATTAGAAATGGAAAAGGTGAATGAAGGTGATACTTTATTTACTAAGAAAAATTGCAGTAACAGGTTAGGACTCTGGGTGTCGCTGTTCACCAATCAGGGGGAAAAAACAAATCTAATTCGAACCACAGGATTTCTGCAACACAGAGCACTGGTTCTGGGGGTTTACAAAAGCTTCAGCCTGGACGCCCGAGAGCTCCAACATCCAGCGGTGAAAGCACTTTGTCTTGGACCCGGAAGGTCCTAGGGATCTTCACCCTCCACTGAGGGAAAACGAAGCGCGGGTTATTCCGCGGCGGGGCTGCAATGGCGGCTCCTTCTCATCGCCCAGGCTGCAGCCGGCTGGTCCAGATCGGCCTTCTCCTGGCGTCCCTGTGGGAAATCCGGGCTGAACAGATCCACTACTCGGTGCCGGAGGAGTTGGAGAAAGGCTCCTTCGTGGGCAACATCGCCGAGGACCTGGGGCTGGAGCCCCGGGAGCTGGCGGAGCGCGGAGTCCGCATCGTCTCCCGAGGTAGGACGCAGCTTTTCGCTCTGAACCCGCGAGGCGGCAGCTTGGTCACCGCGGGCAGGATAGACCGGGAGGAGCTCTGTGACAGATCCCCAAAGTGTGTGGCAAACCTGGAGCTTCTCCTAGAGGACAAAGTAAAGATTTTTGGAGTAGAAGTGGAAATAACCGATATTAATGATAACGCGCCCACGTTTGGGACTGCGCAGAGGGAAATAAAAGTAGGTGAAAATGAAAATCCTGGGACAAGATTTCCTCTTCCTGAAGCTTTTGATCCGGACGTAGGTGTGAATTCCCTGCAGGGTTATAAACTCAGTCCTAATGGTCACTTCTCCCTGGACGTGCAAAGTGGCACCGATGGGATTCAGTATCCGGAGTTGGTGCTGGAGCGCGCCTTAGATCGCGAAGAAGAGGCCGTTCACCACCTGGTCCTCACCGCCTTCGACGGAGGCGACCCGGTTCGCTCTGGCACTGCCAAGATTCACGTAACGCTTATGGATACCAATGATAATGCTCCTGCATTCTCTCAGGCCGAGTACCACGTAAGTGTTCGAGAGAATGTGCCTGTGGGCACCCGGCTACTCACGGTAAAAGCCACGGATCCAGATGAAGGAGCCAATGGAGAAGTGACATATTCTTTCCGGAAAGTAAGAGATAAAATATCCCAGCTATTCCAGTTGAATCCTCTGACTGGGGACATAACGACATCAGGGGATCTAGATTATGAGGAGTCTGGATTCTATGACATAGATGTGGAAGCCCACGATGGACCCGGACTTCGAGCCAGAAGTAAGGTACTGGTGACAGTTCTGGATGTAAATGACAATGCTCCAGAAGTCACAGTTACATCTCTCACCAGCTCAATCCAAGAGACTTCTTCCCCAGGTACAGTAATTGCACTTTTCAATGTGCATGACAGTGATTCGGGAGAGAATGGTCTTGTCATGTGTTCTATTCCAGATAATCTGCCATTCGCACTTGAAAAGACCTATGGAAATTATTATCGGTTGTTGACACACAGAACTCTGGACAGAGAAGACACCTCAGAATATAACATCACAGTAACTGCCACTGACCAGGGAACTCCACCCCTGTCTACAGAAACTCATATTTCCTTGCAGGTGTTGGACATCAATGACAACCCACCCACCTTTCCTCACACCTCCTACTCCACCTACATTCCCGAAAACAATCCCAGAGGAGCCTCCATCTTTTCCATGACTGCTCAAGACCCTGACAGTGGGGACAACGCCCGAGTCACTTACTCTCTGGCCGAGGACACCCTCCAGGGTGCACCACTGTCGTCCTATGTCTCCATCAACTCCAACACTGGTGTCCTGTATGCACTGCGCTCCTTTGACTATGAGCAGTTTAGAGACCTGCAGCTACTGGTGACAGCCAGTGACAGTGGGGACCCTCCACTCAGCAGCAATGTGTCACTGAGCCTGTTTGTGCTGGACCAAAATGACAATGCACCTGAGATCCTGTACCCCGCCCTCCCTACAGATGGCTCCACTGGTGTGGAGCTGGCTCCTCGCTCTGCAGAGCCTGGCTACCTGGTGACCAAGGTGGTGGCAGTGGACAGGGACTCAGGCCAGAATGCCTGGCTGTCCTACCGCCTGCTCAAGGCCAGCGAGCCTGGGCTTTTCACGGTAGGGCTGCACACAGGTGAGGTGCGCACTGCGCGAGCCCTGCTGGATAGAGACTTGCTCAAGCAGAGTCTTGTGGTGGCGGTCCAGGACCATGGTCAGCCCCCTCTCTCAGCCACTGTCACACTCACTGTGGCTGTGGCCGACAGTATTCCTGAGGTCCTAGCTGACCTGGGCAGCCTCAAGCCTTCAGCAGACCCGAACGACTCAGGCCTCACCCTTTATCTTGTGGTGGCGGTGGCTGTTGTGTCCTGTGTCTTTCTGGCCTTTGTTATTGTGCTGCTGGCACTCAGGCTGCACCGCTGGCACTCATCGCACTTGCTCCAGTCTTCGAGAGGCAGGTTGGCAGGTGTGCCCGCCTCACACTTTGTGGGTGTGGATGGGGTGCAGGCTTTTCTGCAGACCTATTCCCATGAGGTGTCCCTCACTGCAGACTCACGGAAGAGTCACCTGATCTTCCCCCAGCCCAACTACGCAGACACGCTCATCAGCCAGGAGAGCTGTGAGAAAAGCGAGCCTCTTCTTATAACTCAGGATTTACTTGAAACAAAAGGGGATTCTAATCTTCTTCAGGTGAGTCAATCTTATAATACATCTTACCACATTGAAATATAGACACAGAGCTGTGTATATGTCTCCAATTATATGAGATGTAATATATCAAATAAAGGTACTTTTAATGTTTTATTGCCTTAAAGGGGAGGGTCAAATGATCCTTCAATAATGATCAATAATGTTTACGAAACCATTGTTTATTATCTATTCTTTTGGTCTTCATTCAGTTGTAGTTTCAGTCAGAATTTCCTAATTTTATACCTATAAACCACCTCGCTTCTTTAAATGTCATTTTCCATTAGATGTTACTGAAAAGATAGCTGAGACCTGTAAAATAGAAGGCAATTGTGTAAATTAATATTTACAGCATTCTTTCTTATGAAGTTTTGTTGAATCTGGACTGGGGGTTTTCAATTTTTCTCTTTTTACACTCTGCTTTGCTTGAAGTTATCTTTCCTTGAAAAAGTATTTTCTATTAATATTAGACACTGTCAATTTGAGAGTACTGGAAATACATGAATTTAACTTTTAGGTATAACTTTTTTTTTTTTTGAGATGGAGTCTCACTCCATTGCCCAGGCTAGAGTGCAGTGACACACTCGCGGCCACTCCAGTGTCAACCTGCTGGGCTCCAGCAATCCTTCTGCCTCATCCTTCCAAGTAGCTGGAACTACAGGCACGCACTACCATGCCCGGTTAATTTTTGGTTTATTATAGAGACAAGATCTCCCCAAGTTGCGCGAGCTGGTCTTGAACCCGTGGGCACAGGCAATCCACTCACCTTGACCTCCCAAAGTGCTAGGATTACAGGCTGAGCCACTGAGCCCAGCCAGGTATAACCTTAATAGGATATTTTCTCAGTGGACTATGCTTATCAGAAATATTGCCCAGTATTTCACTTATATTTAAGTAGGTTGCAGGAGTAATTTTAAAAATTTAAAAATTGCCTATCATGACCTCACTTTTGAAACCTTCTTGATTTCTAAGGAGAATATAAACTCTAGAGTCTTCCCTTTTTTCATCACACGAGCCTCTTACAAAGATTGCGTAACTTGAATTCTGAACTGGTATGATTCATACTACTTAATAAGTTGACCTCATTCCTGTTCCTACAAATTGCTCTCAAAGAGCTCTGTCACTGTGTGGTTCTGGGATAATTTTATATGAGGGGAAATATGCTATTTGAAGGTAAATGCAACATTTTTTCCTCTGTATCTTCATTTTGTTCTGTTAGTTAATTCAGGATTAATGAATGCATATGGCTATACAAATTAGTGTATTTTGAAAACTGGAAGTTGTGGCAATAGATTGCAGAATATTCCTCAATTCAATATGAAAAGAAGGCTTTTAGGTTCTACATGGCTTTGCACTCATGGGAAGTCGTGGTGCAATACATAGATTAAACTGGAATATCATATATGATGCAATTACCTGCTTGGGGAGAAGAAAGAGTAAATAACATGTGAATATTGAAAGACAATTTGTATCAGAGGCGGGATTGTTTAAAGTAATGAAGCCATAAAATATAATTTGGAAATAATATTATATCAGTTGACCTGAAACTATGTCAAACATATTCAGATGCTGGCATTAGGAATATATTCCAAAATCAGAGTGGTATATATCTTAAAGACCAAGAAAAGCAACAGGTAATTTATAACCTAATATAAAATGGGAAAAAATATTTTGTTTGAACGAGCATCGGGTTTTTTTTTCAGGAAATAACATTTTTTGTTAAATAAATTATAGTACATTTGTATTATGGATTACTACATAGTTATAAACAAATAGGAAATGTCCCTAGGTACTAATACAAAATAATTTTTAGGATATAATGAATAAAAAAGCAAGGTGCAGAACATGGTATATTGTATGCTTGCGTTTGTGTAAAAAGGGGAAAGAACATTTATAAAAATCTGCTGGGCTATAAAAAAATATATCTCTGGAAGAATACACAAGAAAGCAGGGATGAAAGGGAGAACCTATGTTGTATTTACCCTTTGAATTTGGGATGATATGAGCCTATCACCTATTTAAAAACAAATAAAGGCTTTATAAATAAAATAAAATGAAAGAGAAGAGAAAAAAATTTCTTAGCAAATGTTTCAAGCCATTGGTGCAGTTTCCCAAGCAAACCTCTGAGCGTCGCTGTAGGTCAAAAGAATTGAGAGAAGACACCGCAGATGCGTTTGGGAGCCTCTTAAAGGGGAACTTCCTGCTCAAACTAGCCACACAGAAGAGGCCAGTACAGAATCGCACACAGAAAAACAAAAGCAGGAAAAGTGACCCCAGCCCGGACTCTGCCAACCACGGAAGACTTAGCCTCCGACCGGCAAGGGAGCAGAGGAGCGCGGAGGGAGACGCAGAATGACGCCGGGTGCAGGGAGGTGCCGGCCGGCGCGGTGGCTGCAGGTACTGTTGCCCTTCCTGATGTCTTTGTTCCGCGGGGCTCTCCCAGACCAGATCCGCTATTCAGTTCCCGAGGAGCTGGCCAAGAACTCGGTGGTAGGAAACCTTGCCAAGGACCTGGGGCTCGGTGTCCGGGATTTGCCGTCCCGGAAGCTGCGGGTTAGCGCGGAGAAGGCATATTTCACTGTAAACCCAGAGAGCGGGGACTTACTTGTGGGTGACAGAATAGACAGAGAGCAGATTTGCGGGAAGCAGCCTCTGTGTATCCTGGATTTCGATACTGTCGCTGAAAACCCACTAAATATTTTTCACGTAGCAGTTATCGTGCATGATATAAATGACAACACTCCGCTATTCAAGCAGAGTAAGACTGACTTAAAAATTGGAGAATCGACACAACCAGGTACAGCATTTCCACTAGACCCAGCTCTGGATTCAGATATCGGTCCTAATTCACTGCAAAGATACCACCTTAATGACAACGAGTACTTTGATCTCGCTGAGAAACAGACTCCCGATGGACGTAAATATCCTGAGTTGGTTCTGAAGCATTCTCTGGACAGAGAAACGCATAATTTCCATCAACTGGTTCTCACAGCTGTGGACGGCGGAGACCCACCTAAAAGCGGCACCACCCAAATCAGAATCCAAGTCACGGATGCCAATGATAACCCTCCGGTGTTCAGCCAGGACGTGTACAGGGTCACCATGCGGGAGGATGTGCCCCCAGGTTTCTCCGTGCTTCGAGTGACAGCCACCGACCAGGATGAAGGCGTCAACGCAGAAATCACCTACTCCTTTTATCATGTGGACGAACAAGTGGAACACTTTTTCAACTTAGATGAAAGAACAGGAGACATCACGACGAAGGATGATTTGGATTTCGAAACTGCTAATAGTTACACTCTGAATATCGAAGCCAAAGACCCTGGAGATCTAGCAGCCCATTGCAGTGTTCAGGTTGAAATTCTTGATGAGAACGACTGTGCACCTGAAGTGATTGTGACTTCAGTATTCACCCCCCTGCCAGAGGATTCGCCGCCAGGAACAGTGATCGCCTTGATAAAGACGAGAGACAGAGACTCCGGAGAAAATGGAGAAGTTTACTGCCGCGTCTTGGAAAATACCAAGTTTATGTTGAAATCTTCCTCGAAAAACTATTATAAGCTAGTGACAGACAGCGTCCTGGACCGGGAGGAGATACCAGAGTACAACGTCACCATCACAGCCACAGACCGGGGCAAGCAGCCGCTCTCCTCCAGCATAAGCGTCACCCTGCACATCTCCGACGTCAATGATAATGCCCCAGTTTTCCACCAGATCGCCTACGTGGTCCACGTGCCAGAAAACAACCCACCTGGCGCCTCAATTGCGCAGGTCAGCGCCTCGGACCCCGATTTGGGACCCAACGGCCTTGTCTCCTACTCGATCGTGGCCAGTGACCTGGAGCCGCGGGC
>CAUYQG010177188.1:0-11476 GCA_963574415.1 Tarsius wallacei
GTGTTCAGTGTTCACATGACTTTCCCTCCTTTGTAATAGGTGACCCAATGACTGTCCCTCTTCCATAATGAGTAGAGTAGTGACTAATCCTCTTCTATCATGACTGCTTATGTGACTCACCCTCCTCTGTGATGCATGTCCCAGTAAATGACCCTCAACTTTGGTGGTGGATTTATTGACTGGTCCTCCTCTGTAATTGTTACTCCAGAGACTGGGCATTCTTCTCAATGTTACCCCAATGACAAGCCCTCTTCTGGAATGAGTGCCTCTGTGGATGAAACTCTTCTGTGATCAGTGGCCCTATGAATGGCCCTTTCCCAAATGAGTACCCCAGTGACTGGCCCTGCTCTGTGAATGGGGTCCCAGTGACTCATCTGCCTCCTAATGGGTGCCCCAGTAACTGGCCCTCCTCTGTGGTTGGTACCTCAGTGACTAGCCCTCCTTTGTGAGGGGGCCACCATGACTAGCCCCCTTCTCTGATGGGTGGCCCAGTGAGTGTCCCTCATCTGTTATAGTGATACAGTGACTGGGCCTTCTCCATTATTAAAGTTCTAGTGACTGGGGCTCCTCAGTGATAAGTGACCCATTGACTAGCACTCAGGTACAATGGTTTTCATGGTGAGCTAGCTCTCTTCTGTGATGGTTGTCCTAGTGACTTGTTTTCCTCCATAATGTTTGTCACAGTGACTGGCCCACATCTGTGATGTGTGCCACAGTGACTAGTCGAACTTTGTGATGGGTGTCCCAGTGACTAGCCCTCCACTCTGAGGGGAGCCCCCACGATTGGTCCACTTCTATGATGGGTGATCCAGTGATTATCACTGATCTGTTTAGGTGCATCAGCCACTGGATGTTCTCTGTGATGGTGCCTGAGTGACTTACACTCCACTATAACGGTTGCTACAGTTACTAGTGCTTATCTATGAAGGTTATCCCAATGACAAGCCAAAATCCATGATGGGTGCACCAGTACCTGGTCCTCTTCTGTTATAGAGATATAGTGGCTAGCCTTCATCTGTGTTGGGTGTCCCAGTGATTGACACTATTCTTTGCAGAGTGCTTCAGTGACTGGCCTTCCTTTGTCATTAGTGGTCCGGTGATCTTTCTTCATCTCTTATAGATGACCCAATCACTAGAACACCCTTGGCATGGGTGCCTCAGTGTCTGGGCCTCCAATCTGATGGTTGCCTCAGTGAATGGACCTTCTCTGTGATGACTGAACAGTGACTGGTCCCCCTCTTGATGGATGCCCCAGTGAGTGGCACTCTTCCTATCAGGTACCCCATTGAGTGACCTTTTTCTGTGATGTGTGCCAAATTTACTAGCCTTCTTCTGAGATGAGTGTCCAAGATTCTGGTCCTCCACTGTGATTCCTGCTGAAGTAACTTGCTGTTCTCTGAGATGGGGTGTTATGTGAATAGCTCTCCTTTGTGTTAGGAGCTCCATGGGCTAGCTCTTCTCTGTGTTGTGTGACCAAGTGACTGAACTTCCTCTGTGATGGGTGGCAAAGTGACCTGACTTCATTTGTGCTCAGTGCCCCAGAAACTGACCCTCCTACTAGAAGCCCAGTGACTGACCCATGACTGAGATGGGTGTCCCAGAGACTGGAACACCTCTGCTATTGGTGCAAAGGGACTGGACTTCATCAGAGGTGAATGCTCCAATGATTGCCCCTCTCTTTTACCAATGCCAAGTGACTCACACTCTTCATAATGGTTGGTGCAATTAAAGATTCTTCTCTGTAATGAATGCCTCAGTGACTGGCCCTCCTCTGTAATTGATACTCCAGGGACTCTCCCTCCTCTTGAATTGGTGCCTAAGTGGTAGTCCCACCTCCTAATGTGTGCTTCAGTGACTGGGCCCATTCTGGAATGGTTGCCTCAGTGATTGGTCTTGCTCTGAAATGTTTGTCTCAGTGACTGACTCTTCTTTGTCATGCTACTCCACTGAGTGGTCCTTTTCTGTGATGGGTTCCTCAGTGACTAGGAATCCCTGTGATGGTGGCCCCAGTGACTGAGCCTGCACACTGATGCTTACCCCATTGATTATCCCTCCTTATGATGGTACCTCAGTGACTATTGTTCCTCTGTCATATTTGACACAGTAAATGGATACCCCAGTGCCTGGTCCTCAAAATACCATGTTTCTGACTGACTTGTCCTCCACTGTGACTGGGCCTCCACTAAAATGATTGCACAGAGACTGAACATGATCTCTGAATTATGCTCCAGTGATTTGCCAACCTCTGCGGTGGGTTCTCCATGACAGGCTCCCCATGTGATGGGTACCTTAGTGACTGGCCATCCTCTGTGATTGTTGACGTAGTGACTGGCCCTCCTTTGTGATCGTTGCCACAGGGATTGAGTTTCTTTATAATGGATCTCCTTTAAGAAACATTCTATAATGGGAACTGCAGTGAATGGTTCTCCTCTGTGGTATATGTCCCAGTAACTGTCAATACTCTCTTATGGGTGCCCCAGTGACTGGTTCTTCTCTGTGATGGGTGCCTCAGTGACAGACAGTCCCCTATGATGGGTGCCTCAGAACTAGCCCTCCTCTGTTATTGGTGTCCCAGTGAATTTTCCTCCTCTTAATGGGTTCTGGAACTATGTGGGTATGGATACCTAAGTGACTGACCTTTCTCAGGATCAGATCACTCAGGGACTGTGCCTCCTGTGTTATGGTTGCCAGACTGATTGGACTTTATTTTGGGGGGTTCCTCAGTGAAGGGTCTCTACTGTGTTTATCAGTGCCTAGCTGTCTTCTGTGATGTGTACCCTAAAGTTTAACCCTCCTCTGTTGTAACTCCCTCAGCTACTGGGCTTCCTCTGGAATGGGTGCCCCAGTGACTGGCCCTTCTCTTTGATCAGCATCTCATAAATTGTTCTCATCCTATTTGTTGTCCAATGATTGACCTCCTCCAAAATGGGTGCCCCTGAGACAGAAACTCCTCTGTGATGGGTGCTACAGTGAGTCTTTCTCATCTGTCATGGGTACCCTAGTGTCAGACCCTCTCTTGTGATTGGTGACCCAATGACTGATCCTCCTCCTACTGGGTGCCCCAGTGACTGGCTCTCCTTTAGAATGTGTGCCCCAATGACTGGACTACCTCTGTGATGGATATACAGAGACTGAGACTTATCTGAGAGGGGAGTCTAATTGATTGGCCCTCCTCTGCTATTGATGCCCAAGTGACTTCTCCTTTTCATAATGGTTGGCCCAATTACTGGCTCTCCTCTAGGATGAGGGACTCAATGATCTTTTTCAGTAATGGGTGCCTCAGTCACTGGACCTCCTTGGTGAAGGGTGCCCAATTGATTAGCATTACTTGGTGATTGGTGACCAGTGACTGGCCCTCATGGAGACTGATGCCATAGTGACTGTTACTGACTGTTACTTCCCCTTATTGGTGCTCCAGGGACCGACCCTACTGTAGGATGGGTGCTTCAGTGACTAGCCCAAATATGATTGCCTCAGTAACTGGTCCTCTTCTGGGCTCAATGTCCCAGTGAGAGTCAGTCTTCTGTGATGTTTGCTCAGTGACTATCTCTTCACTGTGATGGTGTCCCAGGCACTGGTCTTCTTCTGTGTTGGTTGCTCAAGTGACTAGCTGTCCTTACAATTGGTGAATAACCTTCTTCTGTGATGGGTACCTCATTGTCCCTCCTCTGTGTTCAGTGCCAAAATTATTTGCCCTCCTTCTAATGAGTGCCCCAGTGACTGGTACCCTTCTGGGATAGCTGCCTAATTAGTTGACCCTCTTCTGGTAAGTGTGCCTCATTGCATGGTCCTACTATGTGATTGATGGCCTAGTGTCAGATCCTCCTCCTAATGCATGCCCAATGAATTTCCCTTGCCTTCTATTTGTTCCTCATAGGCTGACCCTCCTCTTGGATCAATGCCTCAGTAACTGGTTCTCTACTGTAATGGCATTGCAATGATGATTCCTCCTCTAAGATGGTAGCCCCAGTGAATTTTCCTCTCTAATTTAGTGAATGGTCCTTCTTTGAGATTGGTGGCTCAGTGACTAGCCTCCCCTCATAATGGGTGCCTTACTGACTAGACTTCTTAAATCATAGTTTCTCCAGTGAATGATTCCCTTCTATGATTAATATGCCAGTAACTGGCCCTCTTCTATGATGGGTGCCCCAGTGAGTGGACCACCTTCAAGATGAATGTCTTGTTATTGACCCTCTTTAGTGATGGGTGACTCAATGACTGGCTGTCCTCTGCTATGGTGCCCCAATGACTGGTTCACCTCTTTGATATGCTCCTCAGTGACTAACATTCCTCTGTGATGGGTGTGCCAGTTACAAACCTTCTTTTGTGATGGGTGCTCCAGTGATTGGCCATCTTCAAAAAGGGATTCTGCATGACAGGCTGTCCCATGTGATGAGTACATCAATGACTGGCAATCTTCTAAAACTGGTGCCACAGTGTATGGCCCTCATGTGTGATCAGTGCCCAAGTGAACGACTTTCCTCCATAATGGATCCCCTAGTAATTAAACCTCTTCTAAAAGGGAATCCTGGTGATTGTCTCTCCTTTGTGAGGTATGTGCCAGTGACAGGCCCTCCTCTGTGATGGATGCTCGAATTATTGCCTTCATCTGTAATGGGTGTCTCAGTGACAAGTCCTTGTCTGTGATAGGTGCCTCAGTGACAGGTCCTTCTCTGGGGTGGGTTCCTCATTGACTCATCCTCTGTAAGTTTTGCCCCATTAATTTGACCTCCTCCTAATGGGTGCCCCAGTGACAGGAACATCACTAATATGAATGCCTAAGTGACTGACCTTCCCCTGGGAAGGACGTCTCAGGGACTCTGGTCTGTAATGATTGCAGGAGTGATTGACTTTCATATTTGATGGATGCCCCAATAGCTGGACCTCCTTTTGATTGGTGCCCTAGTGATTGTGTCTTCTATTAATAGGTTACCAATTGCTTTGCCCTTCTTTTTGATGGATATTTCTCAGTGAGTTATTCAGTAGGATGGGTGACTCAGTGACTGGCCCTATTCTGTGATAGTTTCTTCAGTGATTGTCATCTGTGATGATGCACCAGTAACTGGTCATCCTCTGGGATGGTTGACCCTGTGACTAGACTTCCGCTTTGATGGGTGCTTCAGTTTCTGACTCTCCTCTTTGGTGGTTGTCTCAGTGATGTGCTCAACTCTGATTGGTTTTACAGTTGGTAGTATCCTTCGGTGATGGTTGCACCAGAGACTTACCTTTCTCTATAATGGATGCCACATACCTGGCACTTCTCTGTGATTGTTTCTGCAGTGATGGTTTAGCCCTTCTTTGGGATTAATGCATCAGTTACTGGCCCCAGTCCTCCTCCATAATGGGTGCCCTAAAGACTATTCCTCTTCTATCATAAGTTCTACAGGGAACAGCTCTCCTCTATGGTGCATGTCCCTGTGCTTGGCCCTTCTTAGCAATGGGTGCCCAGTGACTGTCTCCCCAATAGAATGGGTACCCCAGTGAATGATCTTCCTCTGTTATGGGTGCCACAGTGACTAGCCTACCAGTGCGATGTGTGTTCCAGTGACAGGTACTTCTCTGTTAGGACTGCCTCTATCACTGGTCCTCCTCAGTGATGGCTGCCCCAGGAAATAGCCATCTCTTCTTTGAAGGGTGCTCCAGTGACTGCCCCTCTTCTGTATTGGGTTCCAAGTGACTAAACCACCTTGGTAATGGATGTCCAAGTGACTGGACTCCTACTGTGATGGGTATCCCGTGACTGTCCCTCCACTATGTTTGGTGCCTAATTTACTGGCTCTTCTTTTTCATTGGTGGTCCTGTGACTGGCTCTTCTCTGTAATCAGAGTCCCAGTGACTGGCCCTCATCTTTGACTAGTCAGTGACTAGTCATTATATGTGATCTGTGCTCTCCTCTGTGATAGGTGCCCCAATGATTGGCCCTAATCTGTGAAAGATGACTCAATAACTTGGCCTCCTCTGGGATGGGTGCCCAAGTGACAAATCCTCCTCTTGTTGGGTGTCCCAGTCATGTCTCCTCTGTATTGAGGGCCCCAGTATCAGGGCTTCCTCTGTGCTTGGTACCCCGGTGAATAACACTCGTCTGTGATGGGTGACATAATACTAAGGTCTCCTCGATAAAGGGTGTGCCAGTAACTACCCTGCTCTCTGGTTGGTGCCATAGTGACAGAACCTCCTCAGCAATGGGTGCTCCAGTGACTGGTTTTCCTGTGTGATTGATGCACCAGTGCCCTCTCTTTCTTAATAGTGGGTGAACCAGTGAATGGACCCTTTCTGTAATGTGTGTTCCAGTGACTGGTCCTCCCTGGAATGGATTCCTGGGTGGCTGTCAGTTATTTGTGATGGGTACTCAGTGACTGACTCCTCACGGTGATGGAACCCCAGTAACTGGTCTTCTCTGATGGGTAACCCCGTGAACAACCATCCTTGTGATGGGTGCCCCACTGAATACACTTCTTCTGTGATGCGTACATCAGCAACTGCTGCTCCTCTGTGATCATTGACTCAATGCCTTGTCCTCATCCTACAGAGTGCTCTACTGACTGACTCTCCTTTGGGATTGTTGCCTCAGTGACAGGCACTCCTCTGACATGGGTGACTTGTTGAGTGGCCATACCCTGTGATTTATTTCCCAGTGAGGTTTTCTCCTCCTAATGCCTGTTCAGTGAACCAACATCATCTTGGATTGATGCCTCATTGACTGGCCCTCCTCTTGGATACATGCCTTGGTAACTGGCTCTCCACTGTAAAGTTGTGCCAGGGACTATTCCTCTTCAGTGGTGGGTTCCCCTAGTCATATTTCATCTTCTGTAATGTGTACCCACGTAACTGACTCTCCTTTGTGATGTTTGTCTCATTGTCTAGCTCTCCTCTTTCATGTGTGCCCAAGTTACTCGACTTTCTCTGTGATGGGTGCCTTAATGAATGGCCCTCCTCTGTATTCAGTGCTCATATGACTGCCCCTTCTTTGTAATAGGTGACCCTGTGACTGGCCAGCCTCTGTGATGAGTGATCAATTTTTTGTCTGTAATTTGCTACACGTGATGAAGTAATTAGGTTTCCATTATTGGTGTGCCATTGGGTGGACCTCCTCTGTAATGGTGTCCAAGTGACTGACATTCCATCATAATGTTGCCACAGTCACAAGCCCTATTCTATGGTTGTCACAATGAATATCCCTCCTCCTAATGGGTGTCCAGTGACTCTTCCTTTTTGTTATGGGTGACACAGTTGCTAGCCCTATTCTATGTTGGATGTCACAGTGACTAGCACTCCCCTTTGATTGGTGACTTCATGACTGGTCCACCTCTGTAATGAGTAACCCAGTGATTGCCCTTCACCTGTTACATGATCCAGTGATGGGGCCTCCCTTGGGATAGGTGTAACAGTGACTGGGCCTCCACTATATGGGTGTCCGAGTGACTGGACACCCTTTATGATAACGGACCCGTGACTGGGCCCTCTCTTGATGGGTGCCCCACTGACTGACCCTTCTCCTATTGTGTGTCTCATTGACTGTCCCTCCACTGCTATTGGTGCCCCAGTGACCGGACTTCCGCTGTGATACCTGCCACAGTGACAAGGCTTCCAAAATTATGGGTAAACTGTTAACTGTTTCCCCCCTTGATGGAGTCTCTGAGTCTAGCCCTCCACTGTGATGTGTGCCACAGTACCTGAACTTTCTCTGTTATTGGTGGTTCTGTGATTTGCCCTGCTCTGTGACCAGTGCCCCAGATACTGATCCTCTTCCTACTGGGTGCCTTAGTAACATTCCCTTAACTGTGATAGGTGTAGCAGTGACTGGACCTGCTCTGTAATGGGTCTCTTCTAACAGGGACTGGGTCTCACCTGCCATGTGTGCCCCAGTGATTGCCTCTTCTCTGTGATTGTTGCCCAAGTGACTCCTCTTCCTTTTAAAGGCTGGCCAAATTACTGCCTCTCATTTGGGCTGTGTAATTCCATGACTCTGCTCTATAATGGGTGTCTCGTTGAGTGGCCCTCTTCTTTATGGCTGCCCCAGTGACTGGCCTTCTTCTGGGAAGGTTACCCTAAGGACTAGCTCTTCTATTTGATATTGCCCCAGACTGATCCTTTTCTGTAATGAGTGACTTATTGACTAGGATTCCACTGTAATGGTGGCCCAAGAGACAAGTCTTCTTCTTTGTTGGGTTGCCCAGTGACTTGGCCTTGGCTGTGAAGCCTGCCTTAGTAACTGGACCTCTTTTGTGGTGAGTCCTCTTCTGTGATGTGTTTCGCAATGGCTACAGTTTCTCTGTGATGATTACCCCAGTGACTGGTGCTCAAATTATTGGGTGTCAGAATGACTGGTGCTCCACTGTAATGAGTTCCTTAGTTACTGGGCATCCACTTAAATGGGTGCCCAGGAACTGGACATAATCTGTGATGGGTGACCCAGTGACTGGTTACCCTATAGTATGTGTTCCTCAATGAATGGTCCTCCTCTGTGATGGGTGTCTCACTTTCTGATCCTCCTCTGTGCAGGGTGACTCAGTGAATGGCCCTCCACAGTGACTTGTGTCTCATTTTCTGACATTCCTCTCCTTTTGTTGCCTCATTAATTGACCTTCTCTGTTTGTTGCCTTATGGATTGACTAATCCTTCTCTGTGATAAGTGCTACAGTGACTGGCTCTTCTCTGTAATCAGAGTCCCAATGACTCACCCTCATCTGTGATTGGTATCCTTGTGACTAGTCTTTTCTGTGCTTGAGTGAACCTCTTTCCAATTGGTGCCACAGTGACAATGACTCCTCTATAATAGGCACATCATTGGCTGGCCCTACTCTGTGATACATGCCTCAGTGATTTGATCTCTTTGTGATAGGTGCCCAAGTGACTAGCTCTCCTTTGTGATGGGCATCCTAGTCACTGATCACCTTCAAAATGGGGGCACTTGTATAAGGACTTTCTCTCTGAATGCTGCCCAGGTGACTGGCCATTCTCTCTGACTGTTACCCCAGTGAATAACACTCTTCTCTGATGGGTGTATTGATACTTGTGCCTCCTTGGTAATGGATGCAATTGTGACTACCCTACTTAGTGGTTGGCACCACAGTGACTTGACGTCCTTGCTAATGGATGTCCCAGTGACTGGCTTTCTTGTGTGATTAATGTCCCAGTGCCTGGGCTTTCTTAATATTGAACATGCCGGTGACTATTCTTCTTTTCTGATGTGTGCACCTGTTACTGGCACTCCTTTTGACTGGTGCCCATTGAATGGCCCTCCCCTGGGATGTGTGCCTCACTGACAGTCAGTCCATTGTGATGAGTGATTAATAGCTGGTTCTCCACTCCGAGGGTGCCCAGTTACTTGTACTCCCCTGTGATTTGTGCACCAGTGAATAGCTGTTTTCTGTGATGGGTTTTCCTGTGAATATAATACTATGGTGGCTAATTCAGAACTGGTTTTCCTCTATGATTATTGCCTCAATGACTTGCCTTCCTCCTACTGAGTGCTCCAGAGGCTGATACTGTTTGGGGATGAAGAAATCAATGATTGCCCTACTCTGGCATAGGTGGCTCATTGAATAACCCTCCTCATTGACTGATGTCCCAATGACTGGCTCTTATAATGCATGATGAACAAATCACCTTCATCTTAGATTGGCGCCTCATTGTGTGAGCCTCCTTTTCAAAGTAGTTCTCAGTGACTGGTTCTCTGCTGTGATGGTGCTTCAGTGACTATTCCTCCTCTGTGAAGGGTGCCCTCAGTGACTTGCCCTCTTTTGTAATTGGTGTCCCAGTGACTGGCTTTCCTTTGGGGTATTTGTCTCAGTGATCAATTCTTATATGTGATGAATGCCCCAGAAACTCTGTTTTCCTGTGATAGGTGCCCCAATGACCTGCCCTCCTCTATAATGGTTGACCCATGATTTTAACTTCTCAGTAATGGATCCTGAGTGACCATCCCTCATTTGTGAGCAGTGCTTTTGTTACTGCACCTCCTTTGTGAATGGTGACCCAATGGCTCTTCCATAATGAGTACACTACTGAATAGCCCTCTTCTCTCAAGTATGTTCCAGTGACTCACTCTCCTCTCAGTGATGAATGTTTTAGTGACTGGCCCTCATTTGTGTTGTGTGCCCCAGTTGCTGGGTTTTCTCTGACTGGAGGCTCTAGTGATTTGTCTTCCTCTGTTATCAGTACTCCAATGTGTAGACATCCTTCTAATTGGTACCCCAGTGACTAGCAATCCCCTTGAATGAATGCCTCTGTGGCCGAACCTAATCTGTTATAGGTGCCCCAGTGACTGACCCTTCTCTAATGTGTGCTCTGATGAATGGGTTTCCTCTGTGATTGGTGCCTCAGTGACTAGACCTCCTCTGTGAAGGGTGTCTCAGTGTCAAATCTAACTCTGTGATGGATGTCCCAGTGACTGCGCCTCCTCCTAAATTGTGCCCCAGTAACTGACCCTCCCCTCTAATGAGGGTCTCAGTAACTAGCCGAACTTGGTGATGAATGTTCCAGTGACAAGATTTCCTCTGTAAGGGGGGCACCCATAAGTCATCCACCTCTATAATGGGTGATCCAAGATTCTCCCTCCTCTGTTATTGGTATCACAGTGACTGGATCTTCTCAATTACTGGAGATATAGTGATTGCGCTTTCTCTGGGATTGGTATCCGATTAACTAACACTGCTGCAATGGTTGTCACAATGACTAACACTTTCTTTGATGGTTATTCCAATGACTGGTTTTTCTTCATAGTGGTTGCCCCAGTGACTGGCCCACCTCTAAAACGGATGCCAGAGTGACTAGTCCAACTCTCTTTTGGGTGTCCCAGAGACTAGCCTTCTTCTGAGTGGGATATCTCCAAGACTGGTCCACATTTGTTAGGGGTAGTCCAGTGATTGTGTCTTCTTGATTAAAGGTGCACAAGTGACTAAACCTCCTATGTAATGGTGTCCATGTGAACGACATTCCATCATATTGGTTGCCACAGTGAATAGACTTCCTCTTTGAAGGTCGTCCAAATGAGTAACTCACCTCCATATTGAGTGCCACATAACTGATGCTTCTCTGTTATGGGTGAAAGAGTGACTAGCCCTCCTCTGTGTTGAGTGTTCCAGTGACTAAACCTCCTCGATGAGAGGTGACTTCATGGTTGACCCACGTTGGTGATGAGTGACCTATTGTTTGTCCTTCATCAGTTATACACGATCCAGTGAATGAGTCTCTTGTGGGATAGGTGCCTCAGTGACTGGGCCTCCACTCTGATGAGAACCTCAGTGACTGGATCTCTTCTGTGATGACTGACCAATGAGTGGCCTTCCTGTTGATGAGTGCCCCATTGACTGGCCTTTCACCTATTGTGTGTCCAATTAACTGGCTGTCCTCTGTGGTGAGTGTCCCAATGACTGGGCATCCACTGTAATGCATAGTTCAGTGACTGGACCTCCTTTGTTATGGCTAATTATGTGATGGGTTATCCTTTATGTTGGAACTCCAGAGAGTAGCA
>CAUYQG010177189.1:0-18260 GCA_963574415.1 Tarsius wallacei
ATCAGGAATTGGTTGCCAGTTCCATTTTCCATAAGGGTGTCTCCTGCATTTTCTATTCTTTAACCAGGTGAAGTGGAGACCAATGGAAGACCCAGATTTTATCTGTACAATAATTACTTGTCTACCTAATGTCTATTGGGTTTCCATAGAAAAGATGGGGAAAAATTACCTGAAACTGTTAATTGAAAATTATATGATTTACTGATTATTTTTGATAGGTAAAAATATCTTTGTTGCTGTGTACCCACATTTATATTTGTTCGTCATTCATGTAAAAATATTGTTTCCCGTAAGTATGGAATTATTTCCTGAATTGTACTTAATCTTGAATTGTACTCACATCTTAAATAAAATAAAATAAAATTAGAGTAAACAAATTAGTTGCTTAGAGGTGTGCTAAAGATAGGTATCAGCTAAGTGTATTGGAAACTTAAGTATTGAAGTGAGTGGACAGCAAAATTATAAAGATAAAACCTTATGAATGGAAGCGAATTAAAAAATCTGCTAGCACATTCCTTCATTCAGTCCTATAAAAGCAAGTGACTTACAAGGACTTTCAAGTGATTTATCAAGGATGTGTAACTAATGATGGGAGCCAGTGAGAGTTAGGATTTGCTAAGTAACTTCTGGTCTTGTATTCTTTCTTTTACTTCATGCTGGCTGTTTGGATTAGGCCTACTATTTGTGTATGAAATTTATATCCTGTCCCATCTACAATGCTAAGTCTTACTTGGATCTAGCTCACATTAATGGCTAGATTTTGGTGTCTTTTAAAAATTGAAATAGTTTTACATTCCCCATTCTTGATTAGTCTTACAGCTCTGACACAAGTGGAGTTTCTTTTTAGACAATAATGGTTGTCGGGCTGACCATAGCATAGTTCCATTAAATTCTTGAAAGGAAGGTGAAAACAGGCCTGAGTAGGAGATTTCTATAAAAAAATAAAATATTGATGAGGTTGGTTACATGTATCACTGAGAGTACATGATTGTGTGTCAGGAAATATGAAAAGCCATAGAACAAATATGGCATGTCTTCTTAGAACATGAGTTTTTAAGATTACGCATGCGAAGTTTAGAATTGTGGAGTATTTTTAGGTTATGCTTTCCTACTCCTAGGAATATATATTCCTTCTCAGTCTTTCTAAGGATGTTTTGTCAAGAGGAACTATTTCATTGGAAAAGCTTGAGAAGCACTGATTTTAGAAGTTTAGGACTAAGCATTCAATATGATATCATTTCTCACAATATCTGGACTGTTATCCCGGGATCCGTATCTGCCTCTGTATTTGATGCTCTTTAAATATTTATAATGAATTGTGAATTGGCCATTTTCTTAATTCATCATTATGACTTTTCTGAAATTACTGAGTTATAAAAATATTGCCTAATGTCTGTTGGATTTCCATAGAAAAGATGGGGAAAAATTACCTGAAACTATTCATTGAAAATGTATATGATTTACTGATTATTTTTGATAGACAAAAATATCTTTGTTGCTGTGTACATACATTTATATTTGTTCGTCATTCATATAAAAATATTATTTCCCTTTAGTATTGAATTATTTCTGGTATTTAAAAATTTTTGAATGTTCTGGGGTTTTTTTTGTTTACTACTTTATATTTATATACAGATATAAACTGAAGTTACTGATCAAATATAACTGGAAATTACATTGTTTGCTTTCTTATTAGATGAAATGATTTGAAGATTAATGAATCTTTTGACAGTTTTTTTAGTTCATTGAAGAAAGTCATGTAAACTATGCCATTTGATTAATTAAACATTTACTGAATATCTACTACTTGCAGAACATTTATTAAGCACTGTGCTTGACATAAGATATCTAAGTCAAAACATAAGAATATATGTATCTTCAGCAAATATTTTGCCTTTGGAGACTCAGCTGTCTATCCCTTAGTTTGGTTAGTTTTGAAGGTAGAAAATGCTCTGTTTTTAATGAGAACACTAGTCCACTTTCTCCAAAATTTTATGATAAAGTGTCAAAAAATTAATATAGATAATCTAGATTTTTTTCAAAGAGGAATTAAATCAGTGTGAAATGATAGATTTGAGGAAGATCCACAAAGAATTGGGTCTGGATTTAGATCATGAAGAATGGATAGAGTTCAGGTAGGTGAGTAGGAGGAAAGCAACATTCCAAGAAAAACAAATAACACGATAAAAGCTTAAGATGAAAGATGAGCATGAATTATTCAAGAGCAGTGAAAAGATGTATTTGGTTGAGGCTGAAGATCAAGCCAAAAATGGAAAGGAAGAGGAAAGCAAGATTCAAGAAACCCTAAAATGCTGAAAAGTTCTTTGTTATTATCTGACAGCCTGTCCAGGTGCTAGATATTGTCCTAAGATGTTCACAAATATCACATTAAAAACTAAAAAAGGTATAAAGCTCTTTATTAAAGACTTGGAAACGAGGACTTAAAAATATTAGATAACTCTTTCAAGGACACACAGTGCCTATGTGACTAGCTCATGAATCCAGGTGACTTATAAACCCATATACCTCTTTTACCCCAAAAAAGCCCCTGTACTTTCTACTACCCCAAGCTGCCATGGTGAGCTACTATAGGACTTTATTTTTACTTGCTTTTATCCACTTATTACTATTTGCCATTTTATTTTAAGCAAGGAAGAGATGTGATAAAATGAGTGTTTTGGGAAGGTTATCTGACAGCGGAGTTTTAAAAGGGCGGTGAGAGAAAATAATTGAAATAACCAATTGTTAGGGAAAATATTTAAGAATAGGCAGACGTAGAAATGATCTAATAATGAAATAACTTGATTGGAGAAGTGAGAAAATCAAAACCAGTGTAGGCATTTTTTAGGACTTTTCTAATAGGTTTTCACTCAAGGTGCTCTCTATACATAAATAGTCATTCTACAAAAAGTTTTTAGTTATTTCTCAATCTGATGAATTTATTAAAGCAAATAATCTTACTTCATTTTAAAGTCTTTTAAAACTGGGATGCCAGGAAAGAAGCCCCAAATTATGCCCTGAAACATCCATTGTAGGTATCTACCTAACTTCTATATCCTAGAATAGTGCTAGTTTTGTACAGCCCTTGGAAAAATTGAGTAGTCACTCTGTTCTTTGGATGAGGAATTCCAGTTGAGAAATTAATGATCTCATTTGTTTTTTTTTTAAAACCACATAATCCTTCTGAGACTAGTGGCAACTGGTTAAATGTTCCATTATCATAGTGTTCTAATAATATAATAAAACTTTGTTCTAAATTGTGTTTAAGTATGAAACACTCTTTAGTACACTGCCTATTCCTTATGCCTCAGTAAGTAAAAAATTCGCAGGCGTGTGTACAATCCACAGTGGAGCTGGCATGATCCAAATACATAGAATATAAAAGTCTTCTCAGTTTGGGTAGACAGCAGATAGCGTGAGGGGCACAGATTTGCTTACTATCTTGGTTTAGATAATAGCATGGCTTGTTTTAAACTAGATTATTTGCCAACCTTTTTTCTTCATGCTGTAGCCAGATATAGCTAAAAGACTGCTTATATCAGTCCCCTCCTCAAAAAACTGCTAATGGTTTCCATTTACTAAAATTTTTTAGATAGGCATTCCAGGATCTTTGTGGTCTCATCCCAAACTGCTCTGTCTGTCTGTTGTATCTTGTTTAAGAGCTTACTGGAAATCTTACCCTCAGGTCAAAACAACCTTGATATTGTCCTACACATACCTTCTGAATCGCCCTTTCCCTATGGTATATAATAAACCCTGGGTCTGGGGAGTAATGGTGCAAGGATCCACCATCTTGTCTCCCACTGCCGTCAGAGACACAGACATGATTTCTATTGGTAAGTCCCTATTAAATGTTTCTAGGAAACTGGGTATGTCAGCCTTTTTCTCTGGCCTCTCAGCTCCTTCTGACTGTAGGGGTTGGTTTGCATAGACCTGTACACCTTGAAACATATATCCAACAAAAAACACTTTTTGAATTTTCTCATCTCCAGTACCTATGCTCATACTGAAGTACACTTTCTTTCATTTCCACTTAATAAAAACCCCTTTTGTTCTGTGACACCATACCTGCGTCACCAAAGTTTCTGTAATATTCTATTCAGAAAATGATTGTTTCTTCCTTTATAAAGGAAGTAAGTATTCAAAAAATGGTTATTTGTCTCCTCTTAGGTTTAGTAGCATCTGAATTGTGGTAATCTCATTGTAACGTACTTCATTCTTAAAAAGCTATGAACATATCTTTTAATTAAATTAATTAAATTACAAACTTTTGGAAACAGGGACAAAGTCTGATTCTTACTTGTTATCGGTGAAATAGAGATGATATCACCACTCACTTCATAGGATTATCATGAGGATTTAGTGCCTAGAGCTTAGAGGTATCTCATAGCTGAGGCAACTCAGTGTTTGATCTCTTCCTCTTTCTCCTTGGTATCCCTCAGAACACCTAACAGTGCTGTATACTTGAGAACAATTTGACATGTGCTTCACAAGTAAAATTTTGCCCCATATCCGCTCAATGTGTATGGCAAGCAAATAGGGTTTAGAATTTAATAATAGTTAAGTATATAACAGTTACTCTTTTTTTGGTCACTAGTTTCTTCCATGTTCTTAGGTTCTTACTGTCTTTTATTGGCTTAGGCCTCTGTGTTCATCATGTTCCAGATTGTCATATACTCTCTGCTTTTTCTTAACCAACTTACGAAATTTTTTATATATAAAAAAATCATAAGAATAGTACAATGAATATCATGTATATTCTCTACCTATATCAGTTGACAGTTTGTCACATAATGTTCATTCATTCACCCTCATTTTCTACACACACACACAGTTTTATTCTTTGTTGAACAAGTTGAAAAGAAGTTTCAGACAACATAGCACGTACACCTCAAGAGTTTGACATGTATCTTTTTAAAAAAAGAACATTCTTCTACATAATCAAAAATGATTATAATGTATAAAATTTATAATAAATCAATCATCATCATAAACTATTCAGATCATATTGAATTTTACCCAATTGTAAAAAGTTTCCCCAAACTAGAATTCGAGCAAGATTTATGTACTACTTTTGGTTTTATCTCTTTAGTTTCTTCTACTCACTCTGCCTTTTACAAAAATACTCAATATTTTGTAGAGTCTAGGCTTTAAAAAAAACTTTGAAAAAAATTATGCCTACTGCATTTGCCTGTTGTTTTCTTAAGGTATTAGTGGATCTTTTCTCATATTTTCTGTTTTTTGTTGTAGCTAGAAGTTGTGTCTAAAGGCTTGATCAGACTCAGGTTAAACATTGTTTGCAAGAATTTTTCTAGGGGAGGCTGGGTATGTAGATGCTTCCAATTCATGTAATATGATGTCTGTTTTTTACCACTGTTGAGTGATGCTGAGTTTGAACTCTTGGTTAATATGGCAGTTGCTAGCTTTCTCTTTCAGAGAGAATGGTTTTCCTTTTGTAGTTCCTAAGTAAGCTGTGGGGTATTGGAACAAGGTGAATATTGTTATCTAATGAGATTTATCTTAATGGTTTTATCATCTATTTGTGATCCTTGCCTAGATTAGTTGCTAGAATGGGGTTTGCAAAACAGTGATTATCTAATTCTCTTATTTTTTCTTCATATATTGGCTGATATTCTGTCATAAAAAGAGCATTCTTCTCTTTTTTCTCTTCATTTATTCGTGGATTTTTATTCAGTGTTTTATTACCATTCATAGTCATTAATCTTTCTGATAGTCAAATTGTCCTGAATTTGTTCAGTGGTAGCTCCTTTAAACTGATTTCTTTGTTCTTTTGACATTGCCTCTATTATTAGTCTTTATGAATTTCTGTGGCTTACCTTGCATTTTTCCTGCCCCAGATCTACGTCAACCATTTCTCTGAGTGCTAGTTCCCTTTAATGGTCAATGGTATTTTGAAACCATGATACAGGTGTTAGTTGTGCTCATTGTTACTGGGGTATCACTACTTCTAGGCCTTTTCAACGGACTTAGTTAAAAAAGGAGACCAAAAAAATCATGAGTTTATATCAATATTTATAGGTTTTTGTTTTCTTGAATTATTTTAGATTTGTATCTCTTTTATACTGAAAGTCTTAATTCCCAATAACAGTAATATATTTCCTTATTTTGTATACTGTGATTATGTAAAATAGTTTCATAATTATAGTACCAATACAGTAAGCCTACCTAGGCAAGTTCAAGATTTCTTTGCCGTTATTTTTTAACATGCAGATATTATTATGAACATTTTCTAGCACACAGAAAAGTTGAAAAAATTGTACAATGAAGACCTATTTAGGTTCTACAATTAACATTTTGCTAAATTGCTTTATCCTATATTTACCTTCCTATCCATCCATCAATTCATCTTATTTTTTATGATGTAATTCAAAATAAGTTCTTTGCAGTTTTTTTGTCTGTATGTTACATGCATACATACATATATCCCTTTGGATGTAGAGCAGAGTATTCAAAAATTACTTGAAATATTCTCTTTTTTTCTCTATGGTTATGTTATTAGTTTCATAAACAGGTTAACTTTTTTTTGTTTCTGTTTACCTTTTTTTCTTTGAATTATTTTTTTAAAATATATCGTTTCTTTCCCAGTTCCCAATTAGTCCTTGACTATCTTCCTAACCTAAGAAGTAACCACTGTTCTGATTTTTTTCACCATAATTTGATTTTGCCTATTCTAGAACTTAGTATAAATTGAATTGTACAGTAGAAGCCTCTTTCTTTCAGTATAGTACTTTTGAGAATCATCATGTGATACCATGTATCAGTTATTGTTTTCTTTTTACTGATAAGTAGTATTCCACTATATCCCTTTTTCAAACGTTGACTCTTCTAATTTCTGCTTACTTTTGTTTACTTGTTAACTGCAGGTAGTTGTTTTTAAATAGATTTTCTATTATTTTTGTGTGTATGAGAGAATTTCTCTAATATGATCTACTCTGCCTTGACCAAAAGAGGAATTCGTTTAGTTGCACCTTGATCAAGTAAACTTTTTTTCTACTTTGTGGATTATCTTGAGGTTTTAAAAAAAATATTTAATATGGCCCATTTTCATGACTGTTCCCTTGGCTTCTGAGATTATATTTCTTTTTATTTATTTAGGCATAAAGTTTGCCATATGTCTTCAAAATATCTTTGTTAGTGACTGTGTTTAAGGACTTCTGTAGCCTTACTTTTTTTTTTTGAGTCAGTCTCACTCTATCAACCAGGTTGGAGTGCAATCGCACAATCACAAGGACTGCCATCCAGACTCAGGCAGTCCTTCCACCTCAGCCTTACAAGTAGCTGGAACTACAAGTGCATACCACCAAGCCCAGCTAATTTTTTTATTTATGATTGAGACCAAGGTCTCGCCAAGTTGCCCATACTAGTCTCAAATCCTTGGGCTCAAGCAATCCTCTTGTCTCCATCTCCCAAAGTACTGGAATTATAGGTGTGAGCCACTGCGCCCACTTTACTTATTTTTATCACTGGAACTGCCTTACACTAAAACATAGGTTAAGATTTTTTTATTAAGGTTTTGCTGTCCTCCTTATCTTGTATCTTCTGTGCTTTCTGCTTTATGAAGATGCTGTGTAACATTTGGTACATTAGGTACATCTGATATATTTATTGTCAGTTGCAGGCTTAGCATAATAAGTGTCCTTTTTTTGCTGTTGTCTCAGGTAGTGTTTTTGGACCTTAATTCTACCTTGCTTGATAACAAGATCACATTCCTTGTTTTCTTATTTGCATTTGTTTAATACATCTTTGCCCATCTCTTTATTTTTAGCCTTTCTGTATTGCCTTTGGAAGTGTGTTTTTTTAAAATTCATCCTAGAGTTGAGTTTTACATTATGAACCAATCTGAAAATCCTTTTAATGGAAGAATGAAATCCATTTATATTTACTAATATAACATATATTTGATTTCAGCCACTGTCATAATATGTTAACTATATGTATTATAATTATTCCTTTTCTATGTGTTCTATTTTCTTTTTAATTTTTGAAGATTTTCATAAGTAATAATAGTTACTATAATTTTATATTTAAAAACTTTATATACTGATAACTATATTTTTTTGATGACTATAACTTATTTTTTCTTTTTTTTTCTTACTTTGGCTTCTACTACTTTGTTTTTCTGCTTTAAGAGGTATCATTTTGTTTCTACTTATTATCTATGTTGAGATTAATGAACTTATTCTGTTTCCTCATTTCTCCCTTCTCTGCTTTTTTTCCTCATTGTGTTATTTCTTCTTTGTTGGAGTGGATAATATTTACATACTAATCTTATATTACTATCTCCACCATAGTTTTAGTCTTGCTGTAATTATGTATGTATAATGTTTACTACTTGTTCTTTTTTTGTATGTTCCGAGATCATCTCTTTTGAAGAAGCTCATCAATTAGTAAATTCCTCAACATGGTACATTTTCTTTATGTTCTTACATGTTTTAAGTGTTTTTCTTTAGTGTTGCTTCTTATAGGGAAACTGGACTAGTTATAAATCTTTAGCCAATACTTTCTTTCCTTGAGTTTATTTATCTTCTTCTTCTTTTTTTTTTTTTTTTTTTGAGTTGGAGTCTCACTCTGTTGCCCAGACTGGTGGCACACTCACAGCCACCACAGCCTCAACCTGCTGGATTCAGGTGATCCTTCCACCTCAGCCTTTCAAGTAGCTGGAAGCACAGGCACACGACGCCATGCCCAGCTTATTTATTTATTTTAGAGACAAGGTCTCACCTGGTTGCCCAGGTTGGTCTCGAACCCCTGAGCTCAGACAGTCCTCTTGCTTCTACCTCCCAAAATGCTGGGATTGCAGGCATGAACCACCATGCCCAGCTTTTCTTTGAGTTTTGCGAAGAGTTTGCTTCAATGTTGTCTTGTTTGTGTCATTGTTGTCTTGTTATTGAGAAGTCTAATCTTTAATTTTCTTTTCTTTTTTGTGAGTGAGTTGATCTTTTTGCCTGGAGACTGAAAGTAGTTTTCTTTAAATCTGATTATTTTACTGTGATATGTGTAAGCCTGACCATATGTCTCATTTAGGGCTTTTTCCATATGTAGATTCAGTCCTTTTCAGAAAGTTGTTTTAAATTATAGAAGAAAGAATTGATTCTATTTCATTATTTCGTTTTTCTTATTTAGGACTCTAATTATACATAAGTTGGATTGTCTTTACAGTCTTCTATGTCTGTCACTTTCTGATCTTTTTAAACTCTTCATTTCATTTTTTTATTCTTTTGATTCTTTTCATTCTCATTCACTGTATCCCTTAGTGTACTTTCACGTCTCTGTTCATTGTTGGGCATTAAATATTTCGATGTTTATTTCAGAAATAATTTATTTTTTCTAGCCTTTTTTTCCTTGTTCTTCTTATTTTTTCCTCTCTTTGCATATCTATTATTTGTTATATATTAGTCTGAGGTTTCAGATTTCAGATTCTGGTTTCTTTCATACTTGTAATACATTTTTTAAGTGCTTTTAGTTTGTTCTGGAGTATTTTGTTAGGGTTTTGGTTACTTTGTATTTTGGGGGAGGTGAGTTAGTGAGTATTTTTTATCAACTGAAAAGTTTTGATTCTCTACTTTTATTTATAATAAATTTCTATGGATTTTGGAGTCCTTTTGTGTCCCTAATGACATGTAGGATTTTTCTGAGTCAAGTTATTACGGTTACGGTAGGAGGTCAACAGAAGTGCTTATGGTAGTCCCCCCTAAGCCATGGGAGATACTTTCCAAACCCCGTAGTAGATGCCTGAAACCAGAGATAATCCCAAACCCTATACACACTATGTTTTTCCCATTTATACCAATGGTAAAGTTTAATTTATAAATTATGCACAATAACTAATAATAACAATGACAATAACTAATAATAAAATAGAACAAGTGTAAGAGTATGCTGTAATAAAGTTATGCGAATGTGTTCTCTCTCTTTCAGAATATCTTGTACTGTATTTTCCCTTATTCTTGTGATGATGTGTGATGATAAAAATGCTTTCATGGTGAGTTGAAGTGAAGTGAGTGTTGTGGGAATTGTAATATAGCATTAGTTACTGTTGACTTTAAACATAAGCACTATGATATCTTGAGAGTACATCTAATAACTTAAACGGCTACTGAATGACTAATGGACAGGTAGCATATATGGTGAGGATACATTGGACAAAGGGGCAATTCACACCCCATGGGATGATAAGACATTTCTTTATGCTACTCAGAATGGCACTCAATTTAAAACTTGTGAATTGTTTATTTATGGAATTTTTCAAGGAATACTTTTAGACCATGGTTTACTGTGGATAACTGAAACCACAGAAAGCAAAACTGTGGATAAGGAAAGAATACTGTCTTGGGTTCAAGAATGTTTTCTGTTATTGGAATTGTAGAACTGTGAAGAGCAGTTTGTTTAATAAATGTTGTCTTTTGGGATGTGGGTTGGTTGATTTTTCCATTGTTTAATGCTAATTTGTGTCTTGGTGTTTTTGACTTCATTTGCTTTCTTCTTTTCTTCATGGCTAAGCCACCAAAGGACACTCCCCCCATTGTGTGTCTATTTTTGAGCCCTTCTTTTTAATTCCCTAGGAAGCAGTGCTGTGCTATTCACCAGGTTTTATACCCATTTTCTCTTCAGGGGAGATCCTAAGTTGATATTACTTGTGTTTTACAGTGCTTACCTAACTTGGGTAAAGCCTCCAAGAGCTGGCTTTGATAGTTTCAGATGTTAGTTTCCTCATTTACATGTAAATTAAAGTTTGGAGTAGTCTCTGTTTTCTAGTTATGCCGTTGGTGTTTGCTATAGGTGATTTTATTTGCTTTTTTTGTTGCTCTGAAGGCTTTTGTAGAGTGTGTGAAGAGAATATGATTTAGATGACTAACACTATTTTACAGGAACTGGTAAGTTGTACACTGATCATTTTAACAAATAGTTTAGTGCCTCTTCTTCATAAATCCCAAGCTAAATACTGATGCCCACAATATAAATACTCAGAAAGTAACACTTGTATTTGAAGAATGACATAGAATGCATTTAAAATATTAATTCACTTAGTAGTTCTGTGAGATGGGTAGATATTTTTTCCTATGTTACAGATAAGGATGCTGAAGTAATAACACTCACTAACATAATTAATGATGAGTAAAATCCAAACCCAAGACTTAAGAATCTGGATTACAACCTACTCCATCAAAATGACCATATCCTTATTTCATTTCCTTCAACAGCCTCTAAACTTTTGTTGAGTTCTTTAGAAGGGATTGAGCTATACACTAGTCACATACAGCAGTGAACAAAATAGACACACACAAATCCCTGTACTCACAGAACTTACATTTTAACAATGGTATCTTTCATCTGCACCCTCCCTTTACTTCCCCCAACTCCCAGCTCATCTCTTCTTGACTTAACTTCTGAAATGTTTTATTTGACTTTGTAAAAATAATACTAATCAGTCATTTATAGTACTTCATTATGTGTGTCATTCAACATATTGTGATTTTTTCAAAATAATGTGTGTTATATGTGATTACTATATTAACTTCTCATACTCCAGTTTCCTAGTTTATTGCTTAAGTACTATAACTTTAAAAGATAAAAAGAAAAATTATAGGTTGAAAGTGAAAACTGTGTATCCTTAGTAGTTCAAAATAAGACATGTATTTAAAGGCGTTACTGATTTTATTTTTTAAAATTTTTTGACTTTATATAGATTGGTGTCTATTGAAAAAAGCCTGTTTTGTGTGGGAGTAGAAAACTCATCTTCCTAATTTAAGATATTTATGAAGCTATTAATTTTATACCACATAATTTCAGAATGGGTTAAAATTCCATGTTAAGCATTTCTCAGTGTTTTAGTTTTCATTTATGTGCATAAGAGATAAGGTTTTTATAACCTGATTTCAAATAATAGAATCCCATTTAGAATTCTTTTAGTACTTAATTAAGAAAATGTAAAATACTTTTATCATTGTGCTACTTCTCATTATAGCTTGTTAATTTTGGCAAAGAAGTGCTATTTTAAGTTTCAGTTTGGAGCTGAAATTCCAATTTAAGATGGGATAATCTGTATTTACTCAGTCAATTTTAATACAGATTTTTGAGCAACAAAGTAGCAGATTGGCACCCTCTGTTGGTCATTTTATTTACCTACAGGCGGAAATATATAAGAAATACAATTAAAAGTTTGTCTTTTATGTGTTTATCTCTGTCTTTTAAATTAGCATTTACATGTCACCAAATTAATATTCTAAACTGGGTTCATGTGAATAAGGTACATTATTATTTAGCTGTGCTTTTTTTGATAATTTTGTAGTTCTTTGCTTTTTTCTGAGGCTAACTGTCTTAATTCTAGCATTCAGAATTGGCATTAACATTGCAGATTTTTAAACAAGTATTTATTTAACTATAGTAAGCTGTTAGAGTAGCACATTATTAGACAGATAATGTTTACTGATATTTGGATTAAGAAAACTTCACCTTTTAGTGTCCCAAATAACAGTTTTGGGAGATATTTAAATTGAAAATAATTGAAGCTTCAGAAAATTGAGGCTGAATTACTTCACTTTTTCTCCTCTCATTTTTTTTAAAGTCAGGTTTAATTATTCTTTAGGATCACATGATTAATTGAATTTATATTACAGTTTGATAATATTTGTATATAATAATTGTGCTGACCAGTACTAGAAATGCCTATGCAAATAATAATTGCAGGAGGAAAAGCTGTACTCTGACAGGTAGTTGACTAGTTTGGAGGGGGAAAACTTTGTGGTAAATTTTCAGCATTCAGCAAGTTTGCTTTTGGTGGTTCTAGTATTTTAGAATTTCAATTGCTTGCACTTTAATCCAATTTAATCTGTGACCTATCCCATAATACTTAAGTTACTCATTATATTAGAGCTTCCTTATCTTTTTTCACTGAAATAAGTATTTTAGGAATTTATATTATACATTTGCTCCTGTAGGTGTTTTTTAAAAATATTACTTGCAAGTGCCAATAAACTGTTTATGTTGTATTTCTTACACTAATTTGAAGAAATAGAGATTTGTGTTTTATTTCTAGTGGACCTTTCAGTATATTATTTTACTAACACATATAATAGACTATTCAGTTGAACTTTTTATTTTTACTCTATGGTAAACTAATAAGGTGATTTCTCCAACATGACAAACTAAACTTTAATATAAAATGTTGAACTTTACTCTTATTTAAATTTATGATTGAAATAATCAATGAATTCTTATATTTTTCACTGAGTGAATTCTCTAGTTATATGCCAGATATGACCATAATGTGATGAGACAAGATTCTGAGATTATATGGCTCTAAATCTATGATATTACTTTAGTCATACCTAGTGTATAATTCTATAAATACCTTATAATGGCCCATATAAGCTTATCAACTTAAGTATATCAGTATGTTATTATAGCTCATTTGGAACATACTTTATCCATAATACTTATAGTTTGATACAGTAGAGGGTAAATAAGTAAGATGATATATTTAGTTTTCAGATTTGGACACTTGTTAATGGATATATAGGCAGTCTTTTTAACACCTATTGAAAGCAGTGAGTTGGTGGCATCCTCTTTGAAAATGAACTAGATAACTTCCCACTTCAAACTCCTACCCAGTGTTTATCTAGAAGCCCTCTTAGAATCAAACAGTATTCAAATGGAAAGTTTCCACCTTATCACTTACTTGAAGTACCTAATTAAATTAGCTGGCAGTTAATTAGCTAGCCAAATTAAATAGGAACCAAAAAACATACGAAGAAGAATATTCTTGGAAATGTTGCCCTATAAATGGAATGCTAATAATCTCTTTATGCAGGTTATTAGGAAATAGGATATTGGGGAAATAATCAGGGATGGGATTATTTTGATCTTGTAGGAGATATCTCTTTGGAAATTCTTTAATTATAATAGTATATTCTAAAGTCAGATTTGGAAGTATCTTATATTCCCAGAATTTCCTTTGAAATTTTTTTCTGTTGTCATGATATTTTTCTTTCCACATTTTATTCTCTAGAGCTACTCTACTCCTTTCCCACCTTAATTAATTCATTGTTTGTTTTAGTATATACTTAGTTCTTTGGAATCTGGGGGAAATGAAATGTGATATTAACTGTATATAAATATATATAGCAGAGTAATTTTTTGGATATTTGTGAGATTCTGTAAGGATAAGCTTATTAACTTTTTCAGACCACTGCTTCTAGTAAGCTAGAAATGTAATTTATGAAACAATAATCATCAAATATTCCACTTCTGGGGACCTGGACAAATATTTTAGATTTTTTAAAATAGATGAGTGTGATCACAAAAGGCTTACTCTGTATACAGAGTAGCCAGTATACAGTTATCAGGTAATATAAAATTTGTATGAAAAATCAAAGAGAATGGCTTTAAGTATTTTTCTTGACTAGCTAGCTGTTGACTAAACATCTTAAAAGTTTGAGTGAAATGGTTTACATTAACTGGAAGTCGTTATTATTCATGGATATGTGTTTGTTTTTAATATTTAGGCATTTGTAAAAAACTGTTAAAACAATGCTTATTAGGAAATAACTTTATTTCATAAAGTTTTTTCTTTTGACAGTGATGTGTATTTTGAAAGTAAAGAACGAACAGCATGTAAAGGAAAGATTGCCATATCAGGTATGTTGTAGATGAATCATTTTACATTGCTGAATAAATTTTATAAAGTAACTAGAGTTTTAATTTATGCCCTGCTTATATCCCCTTCGCTTTATTTTTTATACCTCTATCATGATATTTATTCTAAAACACTATTTTCATCATTGTGCTCTATATTTGTGTAGAATTTTATAGTTTGAGAAAATGCTTTCATACTTCCCATAAACTATGCAGTTTTCTCCTTAGTGCAGTCTTATAAAATAGATAAGGTAGTTGTTCTCACTTTCTACAGACTCAGAGATTAATTGATTTGCCGTAAGTAGCTGAACTGGGCTGCAAACCCAAGTCTTTTGACTTTTTGTTCCTTTTCTGTTCAGAAGCTATACTATTGTTTTAATGTTCCATAAGGGTTGGTTCTGTGTTTATTTTGTTCATCACTTTTTATCCAGAAACTAGCACAGTGCTTGGCACATAGTAACTGGACAGTGAATATTTTTTGGATGGATGACTGCTCTTCACTGACTGCAGGATAAAGACCAAACTTTTTTCTTCACTTTTCCATTCTGACCCAGTTATTTTTCTAGCCATATCTTCTATTACTCCTATATATAAGATGTCTGCTTAGGCAGACATTTCTCTCCTTGGCCTTTCAACACACCCTATGCTTCTGACACCCAATTAGCTCATGAAATAACTATGTTTTCTTTAAGATCTGTTTGCTCATCTATAAAACATTTCTTGTTATCATTCCAGGTAGAATTGATGTTTCCTTTATCTGAATTCCTAATACAGTTAGGAGTCCCTGCAACCACTAGATGGCACTTATGCTGTGTAGTCTCAGTTTCTCCAAAGTGTTAAGGAAGCTAAAGACAATGGCTTGGAGATGCCACAGATTGAAGTGAATACATGGCTGACTCGTGCATGCGTACACTAGTTAGGTAATGCACTTTTGCAAATATTATCTCGTCAGTATGCTTTAGAACCAACAATATATACCTCCATTGGTCCTTAAGTAATAACTAGGTTATTTCATTAGCCAAAAACCATGTACTAGGGAGCCTGCTGCTGCATTTCAGGCCCTGTCACCCAAGAAACTGTTTTCAGTAGTCTTCATGGATAAACAAAAATTATTACAAAGGGAGCTTAGACCTGCATTTTACAAAGGACAGAAGTGACCAAAAATCTGAGAAATTGCATTCAGCCAAGCAAAAAAATTCTTAAGAAAAATAACTGGAATATATACAAATCTGTTGCTTGTTTTATAGTTATTTATATTTATGTTTTTATCTTTCTAATTATAAGACTGAAAACATGCTTTATACCTCCTTGTATTCTTTTGCTGCCAAACAGCACTTTTACATAGTAGTTGTTCATTATGTTTAATACATTTAAATGTGAATAACTAAAATATTAAAGATCTTTAAAGGGAATTTTCTAAAAATAGTTAAATATAATTCTTCATTTCTTGCTTCTGTTATGGTACTGCTCAGCATACAAATGAGATGTGTTAAATTGCTGTTAGATATTCAAATGCCACATTAGAGTCAATATTTTCATTTCATAATAAATAGTTTATTGACTGCAGCAATTCATGATACTAGTACTAACTATACATTTAGATGGGGGCTTCTAAGTAAAAGCATTTAAAGTAAAATAAAAATTTCCTGACCACAGTTACTCGAGTGTAAAAATTGAACTTATTTCTGCTTGTGTTTCTTCTTTTCAAAGGATAATTTTAAATTGAGTTAAGGAACCGATACTCTTAGTAGATGGAATACTTATGTAATTTCTTTGCATCTTTGCATAGACTTAATATCTTGTGTGTGTATTTCTAAAAGCAAAGGAAATAAAAAATTAATTCACCTCTATAAATCCATTTTCTTTGACATTGGGATGAAAATGTGACTTGTTTTGGCCAAAATGAATATTTGTAACAAAGTTTCATGTTTCTGAGATTACATCAATAGCCAGGAAATACCTGGGTTTTCCATTTCCAGCTTCTCCACTCACTGGCCAGATTTTATAAAAGTGAAAAGAATAACTGAGGTTTATTCTGATTATTTCTGTTGAACACCAAATATTTACCATATATAAATATAATATTTACCATAAAGGCATTGTGGTAATTATGTCAGCTTATTCACTGAATAAATCAAATTCTCTCAATAGATTCAATGACTAAACCAAATCAGTTCACCAAGTACCTCAGTTTTCATTTTTGATGATAAACAGACTTCTAGAACCTGATTGCATCAAATTAGCTGTCCTATTATGTATGACTCTCTCAGTTTATTATTAAAATGTTGATGAAAACATCAAAAAAGACAAAGTAAGAGTGATGTAGACTAAAACTAAGTCAACCATTTGTAAGACTCTGGGAGGAACTTTTATCATTTGAAGCTGAATTTAAAAACATAGTTGATGGGTTACAAATCCTTTGCTGTCTGGACAGTGTTTGACCACTTGGGAATTAGATAAGAGGTATCCACTTTCTCCTCTTATATAGCTGACATTCAACCCTCTCTTCTTAGGCATGGGAAAGGTCAAAGCTGCCCCAGGTTGTAGGTGTACAGCAAAGGAAGACAGGGTCTGTGTTACTCCCTTGATAGTGTAAATAGTTAATGCTACCCTCACAGAAGCAAGAACAGCTGTGAACTAGTGTACTTGTGAAATGAAATGAGTCAGCAACTGTGGTCAAGCAAGAAGAAGTCGGCTCTTTGACAGGACATTAGCCAAGTCATAATTATAAAACAATAAAGCATTCCCACTAAAATCAAGAACACAATAGTAATGTCTAATATGTCAGTATTATTTAACATTGTTTTAGAAATTCTAACTAAAATAATAAGAATAAAAGTTGAAACTATTGAAAAGGAACAGATAAATTGGATACTGTTTGAAGATAATAAAGCCTGAGGAATTTTATGAAACACTATTTGAATTAATAAAGAATTCAGTAAAAGTGGCTGGATTTAAGATAAATATACAAAAAGTGGTGGTGATTTCTCTTAAAAACCAGCAATAACTAGAAAATGTAATAGCAAAAAAAAATCCTTAGAGTAAAATCAACAAGAAAACCATTAAATACCGAAGAATAACCCTAATAAAAATACAAAGGTATATATATCATGCTATTTTATATAAAGACAGAATATTATAAAGTTATCAGTTCCAAATTAATTAGAATAATAGAATACTAACCAAACATTTGAAAGTGAAGATTTTGACAAAATGGTTCTAAAATTTATGCAAAGAAGTCAACAAGTTAGAGTAGGGTGTTTTTTGAAAAGACATATTTCTAAAAACTAGTAAAGCGTGTTATATAAAGATACAATAGTTATAATAATATAGTGTTGGTGTTAAGATGGACAGTAATTTTTGAATGATTCAGTTAGCTTCATAGCATGTATAGCCAAGGACATATACTCAGAATGGCATATATGATAAAGATGGCATCATAAATCAGTGAGGAAGAGAAAGATACACACACACACACACACACACATACATGAAATGGAGCTAGAACAATTATTTTTATAAGAAGAATATTTATGTTTTCTCCTCACATACCCAAAAATTTTACATAGATTAAATAACTTTTAGAAGTATAAACCATAGACAAT